>CM068826.1:135316075-135393575 GCA_028554795.2 Sinohyriopsis cumingii | reverse complement strand
TTAAATGCCATGTATATTGGGGATTCTGTCTTTTCTACTTTTAGTTAGTTGTAATATCTCTGATACTTGATTTCAGCTGTAGCAATTATATTATTTCACATGACTCTACAATATCCTACTACTGATTCAAATGTATTATCATTTGCTATTTGACCAGGATGATGAAGTCAAAGGTCATGTGAAATAATGTGTTTTGTAGATCTGGGTATTTTGTTTACCTATTAGCATACCCACAACAAAACAAATCAGAAATTTTTTATCACTTTGTATTTTTCAGTTCTAGCATGCATTTCAAGCCCAAAAAATGAGGAATGTGGACACAACTTAACGCACATGCACTTATCAATTTAACTGTTCTTTTCATCATCATTTAAAATGGTATGATGTCAACCATTGTTGATATATTAACGAATCTCAAAAATGTATTCACGTAATTCCTGCAGTAGCCATATTTAGATGGCTAGAAGAAAGTATAATAATAATAATAATAATAATAATAATAATAATAAAAATTAATAATAATAATAATAATAATAATAATAATCTGGACTTAGCACAGTGCCTAATATTTTTAAGCTCTAGAGTATTAGATAACTCAAAAAAATATATACAACTAGCAGTTTGCAAAAATAAACACCATACACACTGTATTTACAAAACAAAAACACGCTGACAATAATTAAGGAAGTAAATATTCTTAAGTCTTCAAGTCAGTTCTTGTAGTCAATATAAGTGTGTTTTAAGAGCACTTATGAATGAGAACGCAGTGTCCTTTTGTGTCTAAAATCTATGGGCAATTCATTTCACGTAGCTGGGCCATGTTACACAAAAGAGCGTTGTCCATATCACTTCATTTTAGCAGTGTGGAACAATGAGAATACAAGTGTCGCAAGGCGGACCCCAAATGGCCGAGTGATCTAAAGTGCTCACCGTTACGGATCACTGCCATCTTACCTATGTGTTCGTGGGTTCGAGTCTCGGTCTAGGCCAATGTGGGTATGTGAGAAAGGTTGCCGGTAGCTTCTCGTGGGTCGGTGGTTCTTTCCGGGGTTTTCCCCAGTTCTTCCTCCACGATTTATTCTGGCCGCCATGTATAGTCTATCGTTTCCTGAAAAATGGCTTTAAACACTTTAACAACAATAACAACACGTGTCGGAAGAGGAGTGCAAGTTTCTAGATGTGGAGTAAACATGGGTGAGGTCAGATAGGTATTATTGGACTGGTGCTATTAAATGAAATGTAGCATAGTGAACAAATTTTGTTTTCGATTCTGGATTGAATGGGTAGCCAGTGAAGTCTACAGAGCACAGGAAAGGTATATTCAGTTTGTTTGTATTCTAAGGATAATTCGAGCAGCTATGTTTTATATTTTTTCAAGTTTCTGAAGTAGATGTACTGAGATGAACCATATAGAATTACAGAGTCCAATTTTGAAAATACTAAGGAAAAACAAAAGTGATTTAGTGGCATTTGCTGAAAGAAAACTTTGAATAGAGCCTTGCATATGTTCATTATATGTTGGTGTAATGAGGGTGTACTGTCAATAGTGACATCTGGGTTTCATACTGACTGTGTGAGTTTAATGTTGGTATTGCTTATACTTATTGTTTGAGGTAAAGGATGTGAATGTGAAAGTTTTTGTGTGGTGATCAGGATATGTTCAGTTTTATCATCATTCATATGCAACTTGTTATATGTCATCCATGATTTCACATCGGAAATGCACTTCAACATGCCTTGGATAGTAGCATCGACTTCATTTGGGCAGGTAGATTTGTATATTAGACAGTCATCAGTTTACAAATGATGCAACACCAGATGTCAATCGATGACACTTATGAGCGGATGAGTGTATAGAATGAAGAGAACATGACCAAGAAAGAGAGTCTTGTAGAATACCAAACAGAGATCAGTTGATCTATGTTTTGGTATTCTACAAGGCTCTCTTTTGGGCTGGAATGTTTTCCAATGATGGACATAAATTGTATCCTGCTGACTAATTAGGACTTGAGCCATAGTAAGGCTGCATTGTAAATACCAAATACATGCTGGAGATGGTGAAGTAATATTATTATAGTCTATTGTGCTGCAGACAAGTCAAGGAGGACCAGGACTCGCAGTAATCTTTCCAATATCTAGAGCAGGTAAAAGGTCATAAACTACTCTCAGAGGTGAATTTTCAGTTATCTGGTGAGGGCAATATGCAGACTATACATTGCAATAAAGACTGTTTGCATTCAGATGAGATACAAGTTGGGATAGAACATATAAAACATTGACCTTGCTCTTATATTTAAAAGCAAAAGAAAATGCTTCATTTATAATGGTTTGGTCTAAAATTCTTCAAAATGACAAGACTACATTGATCTAAAGTGATCCGAGTCAAGCTGGTATAATAATAATATCATGCTTGATTATGATAATTCAAGTACTGTATTTGAAGTGCTTAGTACATTGCATATACTAATCATTATCATATATATATATATATATATATATATATATATATATATATATATATATATATATATATATATATATATATATATATATATAATGTTTAAGAAAAATATTTTAAAAAATATTCCCCAAAAAATCATGAGAACCATTCATGCATCTAACTGAGCTGTTTTAGCCCAGTGCATGAAGTGCTTAGAATATTATATATACTAATCATTATAATATTTATAATGTTTAAAAACAAATGATAATTTTACAAAAAATGCACAAAACTGATTTGTGTATCCAATTGAAGTGGTTTAGCCCACTACATGTAGTGCTTGTACATTAATGATACTAATCATTATATATATATATATATATATATATATATATATATATATATATATATATATATATATATATATATATATATAGTTTTAAAACAAAACTACCTGCCTACACTGATTTTAGAAACAGTGCAACAGGAAAAACATGTCTTTTTGGCTCAATGTTATGCAATAACTCAATTGAGACAGATTCAAATGCTAATAAAAGTTGTTGTCTAAATCTGAACACTCTTGCCCCAATTAAAAAACGCCCTCTTTGAATAGATCATGAAAGTATTACTAAATGTTTAAATTTTAAAGAGTTGTTAAAACAAATCCATTTGCAACAAAAACAAAACAATGCAGTTCCCTTCCCTT
The DNA here is from genome assembly GCA_028554795.2 of Sinohyriopsis cumingii. Lineage (NCBI taxonomy): Eukaryota > Metazoa > Mollusca > Bivalvia > Unionida > Unionidae > Sinohyriopsis > Sinohyriopsis cumingii. Next base: position 135,390,429 of record CM068826.1, on the reverse strand, counting down.
GACCCCTAAACGAGTAATGTATTTGGATTGTTCTGGGTATGGTGTAATAGAACTCAAAAACGTCTGAGCCAAAGCAAAGCCATTCTCTTTTCATTATATTTCCGTCTGTTAAAAAAAAATATGTGCACCTATTGGAAAACAATACCTCTTGTGGAACATTAGCTAAGAATTCTGAAGTATGAATCCTTCTGAAAAATATCACGTATTGAATACCTTCAGATACATTTTAGTATGAATCAAGTATTCCTGGTGGTACTGGAATGGAGCAGAAATAATCAATTATCGGATCTTACAGATAATAATATTCCAATACCAGTTTCTCTCTGCATTAATTTCATATTCTTCACACCCACCTCTCTTCTAAATATCCCCAGTACGATACATTGCACCATTTGTCCTTTCTTTACTTTAGCTATGGATCTAACTGTGATGTAATGTCGGTATTATAATATAAAGTACATGTGGCCTGATTTGAATTCATAAATTTTCACACTGACATCATGATTAAAAAATTACCATAAACTAATGTGTCAGAAACGGCATTGTTTATAGCAAAGCCTGCAATGATAGTGCCAGTTGCACCACTTGATGTGCAGTCTTGAAAAAAGATTCATGTTTCCAAGTTACTGTTTCGACAGCTGATTTCTTGTGACTCTAGCCCAAAACAATGATCATAAGATGTATGTGCTGTCACATACAACAATGTGTTCCTTATACAAATTAAAACGCATGAGTAAATTTGCCTTAACCTTGGCACTTGTCCTTTGACATTTTGACATACAAATCAGTAGCTTTCTTTCTTTTACCATGATCAGTCCATCGACAAAGTTCTTTAAACGTCGATGATGCAAGACGTATGCAATGTCGCTAACAAGAAAAGACTCTTTCTCAGAGGGGCAAAGTATTATCTTATATGGGAATCCTGGCTCAATTTTTTTAACCTTTTTTGCATGTAAATGGTAGCATGTGCAATAATTTGCCATAAACGATGTTTAAAGCAACATTTTACAAATAAGTTTCACTTATTTGACCATTGTTTTAAAATGTACTCTACTTTCGTTACTTTGATATATTGATGCTACAAAGGAACACCAAAAGCTAAATTTTGTAACACTTTTCAACCAAATGTTTTACTTTTTCACCCTCTAAAACAAACCCCACTCTTTCCGTTCCTTTTGTGATAATAACAACATTACTTTTAACTTGTTTTAAAAATGGTAAAAAGGGAAGTGTATGTCATTTTATATGATAACACAAAGAGGTAAATATGGCACATATATTATATATGGGTGGAAAAGAAAAACTTATGATGAAAAATGATTTTTAAATTAGTGTTTGGGTGGTTTTTTCCAATATATAACAAAAAAGGAAAATATTGTGAAGATTGGGGAAAAGTGTTATAATATCAAAAGGTTTGAGTGGAAAGTGCTTTATAAATGTTTTTTGTTGAATTTTATGTTTAATCGACCAACAACTTAGAAAATACCACCCAATCCCACTCCCAACGCTCTTCCACTTGATGAGCAAGGATTTCGAAATAGATTTTGTTTTAAAAAAACGGTAAATCGGAACTTAAATAAAGGTCGAGTGCATTGTCCATACCTTGATAATATGTCCCTTGACTGTCCCAACAAACGCAATAGTAGCCTGAGATTCCGTAGTGACTGCCACCGCAGATACTGTGGTATTGAAGGTAATGGCTGCATCTGTTTGTATGGGTTTCCACCCATCAATGGGGGTGTTGCTGTCATATGTTCCACAATAGTCATTGTTGATAGTGAAATTCTGAAATGATACATATTTTGATTAGTGATACGTTAATAATTTTTATCAGAAAAAGTTACTTCCTGCGACAATTAAAAGTGTCACCACATCAGGCGTTTTTAAGTAACCCATAGAAGATATAACAACATTAAACCTAAAAGCAATAGGTTAAATAGATCAGTCTTCAAAGTTTTATCTAGGCGTCAGAGATATGGTTCAATGGCCCCGTGATATTTTCAAAGGGTCCAGATCAAGTCATTTTTCAAGGTTTAATCTAGAAGTCAGGGATATGGACTCGTGTTATTTTTAAAGGGTCCAGATCAGGTTTGCAGGCAACACAATTTTGACTAGTGACTAATTCATAACCTTAAAAATATGTTTTCTTATTTTAATAATTTCTCTCTATCCAGTTTATGATATTAAATATAAACACATTAACATGGGAAATTATTTCTTCATCCAGGTCAATTATTTATCTGCTTTCTCCCAACAGTCAATTAATGGAACTATCCTCTATTTGATTTCAGACAAGATCAGATGTTTATGATTGCTTGTGAAAATAGGTTCAATGTACATACCTAACAGGTTTATCTAGTTGACTTAAAGTTACATAGAATGCTTCGCTGTTGTGAGAATACTGATGTCATTGCTGATTTGTTCAATTGACTTAGTCAAACAACTTTGAATAGTAATCTAAACCGTCTCGTAAAGCAAACATATAATGATGTGCAAATGAAAACCGCTTCATGAATATCCAGCTATAGTGTGATAAGTTTACAATCATCTATATTTGATTGGACTGCCGTATCATGTATGAGACAATTTACACATTTTCATTTTGACAAGGTTCTCACCATATTTTGTTACCAAACGTTCATTCATTCAGCTCTCATAGTGATATGTTCTCACCATGGTTGTAATCAAATTTTAAATCTTGTACTTCCCTTAGTGACAATGTTCTCACCATTGTTATTACGAAAAGATCAATAATTCAATTCAAATGGTTTACCAAACTTTCAATCATTCAGTTCCAGCCGTGTATTGTTTGAGGAGAGGGAAGCCAATAAGGACAATTTCTACTGGATAATAATTTATTATAATTTGGACCAATGTTCGCAATAGAGAAAAATGTCACCACCATGTTCGCGAAACACCCCATCGGAAGATATATGCATATGGTGAAATGGTTATCATTTATCACTGTGTTACATATAGTCAGTACCACGGATGAATGCAACTCATCTAACTGAACCTCCACCACAGTCAGTGATTTCTATTATTCGAACGCTCATCCACATAATGTATGTTATGGGCACAGAGCTGAGTTCAGAACAAGTAGCATAATGGTTGATTCGTTAATAATGATTCCTTGGACACTATGCATTATGTACAAGTCCTTTTATGTGTGCGTGCCATAAATTACATTTGTATGGCATTAATGCAAAAATGTGGCTTACATCCAACTCTGATTATATGATATGTTTTAATAATAATAATAATAATAATAATAATAATAATAACAATAATAATAATAACAATAATAATAATAATTATAATAACATCGTATGATGTATTTGTAAGAAGTTACACTAGGTAAATCATTTTATTCTTTTAAATCTAACACTGACTTGTGGAGTTCTCTTTCCAATGTGTGAAGTTTTCATGAAGATAACATGATTACCCATGTAGACTTATAACATGTGTAGAATTATTTGATTTTAATATTATATCACCTGGCAAAGATATCAGGAAGATAAACAAACTTACAGTTTTCTTGCAAGGGGCTGGTGAGATAAGATGAGAAGGTCCAGTATTTCCGATTCCATCAAAACAATCCTGTATGTTATTTGTAAATGTTTCCCGAACTGTCCTCATTGGATAAACACACAGTGCGGAATCACTTCCAGGAATGGCTGTGTTTGTGTTTCCAATACTACATACGACATATAGAACATCCTCATGTTTACTGGTGCCCATATCCGTGGCAAGGCTTGATCCTGCCGAAACAAAATAAGCTGCCTGGACCAGATTGTAGAGGACGCCATTGTGCATGCATTTAAGCTGCACTTCTGCATATGAATAGTAATCTTTATCTGCCTGACAAACACGGATCAACTTGGAAATGTATGACTCTGTCGTAGGGTTCCGCTTCTGAACAGTAACAAAGTAACTAAAATTCTCAGAACTAAAGCCATAGATGTAATACACCGGAAATTTATTTATACGCATACTTTTGGATGAGTTTGTACGTATACCAGTGTAAACCAAATTAAAGGTTTCTAACTTGCGGCTAGCTATTGCAGGGACAAAATCACGGAATGCTGCCTGTCCAGCATTGGTTCTGGAGGCAGCGACATAAAGAACATTTGACTGGAAGACACCATTTTGCGGTCCCGGTGCAATGAATGCGACCGTGGTACTTGTAGCATCATTTGCAACTACTGGAACGTAAATATCTGGACACTTGAACTCGATGTCACTTAGATGGTACCTTTCACAGATGCCATGATATAGGCTTGAACATGCAATTAGTTTGTTATTGCTGTAATCTATTATCAATGCCTTATTGTAAGCATTCATTGGTTTTTTGGGTTGATTACATGAAGCATTAATATACTGTGGCTGGCAGTTTGGATTGTCATCTTTTGGCCCTGTTGTTGCATTCTTTATCAATGTCAAGTCGGATGAAAGCTGATATAGAATGTTCATCGCACCTGTGTAAATATGTCCTGTTTTCTTGTCTAGTACCATATGACTAAATGCTCCTTTACTCGAATCAATATCAAACCTTTTGACTGTATTGATTTCTGACCATGTTTTCGTGAAAATGCTTCCTATAAGCAGTACCAAAGTCAGCCACATCTTGAATGTGCTGCCTGCCAATTGTGTTTGTTACCAAAGTCCTTCAAAAAAGAAAGAGATGGATGTGACACTGATTGATTGAAAAAATATATATTTATTTGATAACTTTAATGAAAGAATGAAGATAATTGTTATTTTAAAGGACAGTACTTATATCAAATTGTTAGGTAAACACCTAACATCTGAAACGATATTATATATGACAAGTGAAACAAAGCTGTAATGAATACTTTATAACATACAAAGTAAATAACATATTATTAGTTGACACGGTCATCATGTATGATAAGACATATCTAACAATAATTCAAGTTAGAACATAAGTTTAACCCATATACATCGGTGTCGATAGTACCGTATGTAAGCATTTGAACATTTAATGCAAAACTTATTCTTTCTTTGTTCTCAGTTGTGTTATACATAGAAAATGAGCACAGGCATTATAAGATACATGAATGTATGAACAGATACCAGATATAGAATATTCCATATTAGAGTGATGGCCGTATAATAAAAAACATTATATATATATATATATATATATATATATATATATATATATATATATATATATATATACTTTCACTACCACGTTCGTTGTTTAACAGGAACCATTTTATAATGCAAGAGTTTATAGTAAGAGTGCATTAGAATATTACAATGTCAAAATGGCAACACCTGGTATGGAATATTCGTACATATGTAATTAAATTATATGAGTCGTTTTTATTATTGTAATTTACATTGTTGTTGTTAACGTAAATTTCCGTTTCATGTCACATGCTTTAAATATGACAGGACTGAACGACTTTGATCTTTGCTCAAATTTCGAGGTCTGGAACTGAACAATGTGCATATGTATATGTATTATCAGATTCATTGTGATCATGGCAGCTGACCTTGGGACAAAATTGTAAAGGTTTATTTCTTAGCCCAAGAACAAGTCATCCTTAATATTTGGCTCAGGAATTTACCTTACATGAAACGTTATGTTGTAAAGTAATTTTTTTTTGAATCACAATGACCTTTGATATCAACATTAACAGGCCTCTTCATTAACTTAGTGGTAATACCTCTTCAAAATGTGGTCAATGACTAAAATTACTACGCAAAAAGCAACTTTTTTCTTTCAGTCAGATTGATATTGTCCTTTGAACCCTAATGTTTGACCTTTGAACCATAATGTTATTATGACATATTTGCATTGAAGTTATGCACTTTCAGTTTGTGTTCTTTTACCTGTTTTTTTTCTACAAACAATATCTGACATTCACTTATAGTTTCGATTTGATTTCCTACAACAGCATTTAAAATGGGTTATTGTGTTGCATGTATGACTCGATGTAAGGTCGTTAAAATTTGCTAGGCCGGCTAGTCCGCTGCTCAAAGTACTAACATACTGAGACCTACTTCGTGAATGTTCATAGGCTACCCTTATGCCGACAACGCAGCTTTAGAGAATTCTAACTTGTCCATAGGACATAGGCTACGCACCAACATAAATGTCCAAATATCAAAAATGGGGTGGCAAGGGTCAGAGAAAACCTGGACAGGAAAATAATATCCTTTCATAATGGAAAGTTCTAACCATTATGATTTTGATTTTCTTTTTAAAGCATTTTAGATATTTACCTCAGTTAATTTGCCAACAACTATCTTCATACCTATTGACCGCAAAACGGAAAACTGAAAACGATTTGTTTAAAGTGATCGTACATCGGTGTTAATCAAGTTTAAATAAATACAAACTTTCTTGATAACAGTGTGATATCCGAAATTGAAATCATATAGAAGATCAATAACATTGTATCTGCAACATGCAATATCACATTGAAATTTGACTGGCTACAAGCTGTTATACTTAATTCATGCACTAAATTGTATTGCAGATATATTCATTTGTTCAAATCAGTCAGTGCTATGGTACACAGTTTTGTTTTAGATTGTTTTCCTGGAGTGAAGGAAGGTGACCAAAATTGCCTGAGACTCAGGCAAATTCAGGATAAATCAATACCAACTGATAGTCTCGCTGTGACAACAATACACTCTAACTATTATGGGCAAGTAATGTGCTCAGAATTTATTTGCATATTGTGTACAAACAAATACTAAAATTGCAAAAAGAAATAACTTTTAACATGTTGAAATTATGCAAAACAATTAAGTAAAGAGCAACAAGTCCCATGTTGACAGATCATTGTCAATGCTATAGGTAAAGTCAATGGATATGATGGTAAATATAGTAAATATACTATAGTATCCATGGAAGTACTATATGTTCCGTTATAGTATGAGAACAGACGTGTTCGATTATTTTTAAGTGATCCAAGTCAAAGTCTTTTCCATATGACTTTTATGTGAACAGTAGCATGATAACAGAGGTTTTCAACTACTTTGTCGTCACATAGCGAACACATACCCATACGTGAAAGTTACCACCATGCTCCCTTGTGAGAGGATAATCGTGTGGAGTAGAATGATGTGACCTCCATCAGGAACCATTAAAACCGCTATTATCATACTAATCACATCCTTGAGATTGTCTGCTAATTTTGCAAGGACATATCAAATCCAAGTACAATGTACAAGCACATGTATGTCCATTGTTCGTGGCCACTGTCCACTGTCCACGATTGTTAAATGTGCCTCTTAGATTGTCTGTTGATGTGACTAATACATACTCGGGTATGGGACGGGTGCATCATCGATATGGCGCCATTACGTAAACGTCCATTATCCACTGACCGTTGCCAGGCCTTGTATTAAAGCCAACATGGTAAACAAGCTGATCACTCCTATTGGAACTGTATTACAGATACAACCATTGTACATTAGTGTAGCCCGAAATACAAATGTAAATAACAAGGCATATGCTAATACATACACCACATATACATTATTTGCATCAAAGCTGGCATAGTAAATAAAGCTACCATTGCGATGGACACAACATTTGGCCAAATGTATAGTCCGCCATTATCAGTGCAATCTTAGGTAAGCAAAGTGTGCTTGCACATAGATTTATATTTGCCTGCATATTTGGTACAACCTTTCTGTTATTTATTAACAGAGCAGCATTGAATATAAGGCTGTATTAAACCTATTTATCTGCGTTCCATTAAGAGGGAAACTATTGAATTTTTTACTTAACCAAAAAAAAAGACTTATTATTGCGTGCCATCTATTATATCAACGTGGAATTTTACATTTCGCGTCGTAATACAAGAGTCAACCAAATTGATAATTTAGGAAATGTTGAAGCTTGGTTTGGTTGTAAAGGAGTCGGAAATTTAATCTGACGATCAAATGTTGATGCAAATTACAATTACGATGGCACTTAATCATTATAGTCTATCGTTGGGCAATTTAATGACTCAAATGGAGTTGCAAATTGAACTTGCCTTAATTGATAATGATGGCATACGTCTCTTAAGCGTTTAAGCGTAATATTTATGAGCATAAAATCAGCCGTGTGCTTATAATTTCAGAGTAAAGCAGAAACATAATCTTTGTCAACCATGAGGACCTGTTCTAAAGTAGTATAGCATGCGCAGGCAAAGATTCACCGAACCTATGTAGAAACAAAAAGCAAGGGATATGAAAACGATACAGTTGTCAGTGAATTAATTAATTGCAGTTTCTAATCATATTAATATAAAACCAATAGCAAAATGTTTCAATCACACAATGAATTACTTTTATGAAAGTTTCAAACATGTAATTCAATTAATCAAACTCACTGCATTACAACAGCCATTGTCACTGATGCTGTCACACAAAACTAAGAATTTAAGTTACATACAAGTGGCTTTGGTTTATACAATAATCTAGCAATTAATCCGATCGCATATGAGCTGGGTAAAGACTTGGCGAAACGTCGTTTAAAGATGCACCCGGGAATCCTAGTTTGAGCGCATGGGCACGTCTGTGTTTAAGATGATCATTGTTCTTCATGTGAATTTAGATTATGCCGCTTAGCCGTGACAGTGATGAAGCATTTTAATTCGCAAACCATTGGAATCATTGCGGCACTCGCTTGACAGAAACGCAAAGACACCTAGACCAATAGTATATAAATCGACAAAGCTTTGCATGGAATTGCCAGACGTTGGAAAATACACCAAGACAGAATCAGGATGGACTCTTGATGGATGAATGCCAATTTAATTGCATATTTCCCTGTTAAAGACCTTCCACGGGCAAAACTATATTCCAAAACGAGCTTATTTTTCACAGCGAGCAGTGGTACATGTGGGAAGTGATGAGAATGAATGTTTTAAATGCGTTTGGAGGCTATCTGCGCGCAACATTTTGATCAACAGCTTCAATTTTAGCAGTAGCTCAATGAAATAAGTTTTGATGACATAAATTATCCAGTACAGGTGATTGCCAACTTACTCAAATCTTTTGAAGAACTTAATCCTGGCATCGCCGTTAATGTATAAGCTTCTACCAATGATTTGTATACGCTTGATCCATCCCCCACTTGACCAAAACAAACAAAAAATATATGCTGACCAAGACTGAGCTGGTGTTTCTGAGCGATACCAATCGCTCAGACGCTGTACCAGTATGTGTAGATAAAAATCTTTCTCTGATGTTCTACCGAAACAGCAAGTACAAGTGTGAAAGGTTCCCATGTCACTGGAACTGTGAAAAACTGCAGAGAACAACTATGCCAGAACCTCACAAGAACACTTGGAGATTCACAAAAGATGCAAGTTCCCTGTGTAATTTGCTTGGACATTGAATGTCTTAACTCACCCGTCGCTCAGACAAATAGAATGCAAGTAGCTGAACAGGTCCCATGCGGATTTTCTTATACTGTTGTCCGATGGGATGGTCAGTCTGAGACTTTAATGTTGCATTTTGGTCAAAACGCAGAACTCAGTTGAGGTGTTTCTTAAATCACTTGAGGACACAACGAAGTGGATCCAATAACAGCTCTATTCACCCGCAGGAAAATTATAGCTAATTGAAACATTCGAGATTTTTTCCGCATAGCACGCATTGGTGAATTTCTCTTGATCATTAAAATTAGTGAACACTATCATATTATTGATATATATAGAGAGGACACACACACAGCGAAGGCAATCTGCAGTTACGAATTTGCACAAGTAAAATAAAAATACCAGGGGTGCTTCACAACTTGATTGTGCATGGAGTCACAGAAGCATCTAATGCACCAATGAGCGTTATAACCATCAACATGGGAAAACGTTTATGCTGGATCAGCTTCAGTTTTTTACTGACTCGATGCAGATTTACAATTATAATCAAGTAACATCAGCAATGACTTGGGAAGCATGTCAAAGTAAAAGCAAAGTAAGCGTGGTATTCGCGGCGGTATCTCCGTGTCATTAGTGGATTAATTGCATTACACAGTACAAAATCAAAACTGAAGTTGACAAAGCCTATCTACGTTGGTGCGTGTGTGTTGGATTTATCCAAACTGCTCATGTACGAGTTTCGTTATGATAAGATCAAACCGGTGTACGGTAACATCAAGATGCTGTTTACGGATACAGACTTGAAAGTGCACATCACAACCGATCACGTGTACGAAAACAATTGGGTGCGGCGTCGCTTGTAATCAAATTTGACTCCAGCTAGTATCCGAAAAAAAAATCATTCACTGTTTAGTTACTCCTACAAGAAAGTCGTAGAAAACTCAAGTATGAATGTGCTGGCAAGTATATTGATGATTATGTGGGGCTGCTCCATAAAATGTACTTAATTGAAGTAGGCGACCTCAAAATCATCAAATACGCAAAAGGAGTTTAACGAGTTTAACGAGTGACTTTACAAAAGAATCTTAAGCATTGCATGTCTATAGAATGCCTGTATCGAATTAGCACAAGCAGCAAATTTCATCGGTAAAAGCAATATACGTCGAGTGTGTATAGCTGTACTGAAACACGTTTTGTCCCTGCTCGATTCCAAACGATGGATGTTTCCAGACATCATCATTGCTTACATAGCGATACCGAACAAAATGTATACCGAATGCGTATCCTTACTATTTCAAATTCCATGCGGATTGTATAAGATCTTTTATCCATATTTCTTATATCAATGTGCTTTAACTCCAAATACAATCTTAATAGTCATACCTCCTTTGATGATCAATCTCCTGATTATTTCTCTGGGTGCAGGATTAATTGCTTTCAATTCATGGAAGCGATCTTAATCAGTACATTGACGCAATGGAAGACACGTTTTGACAAGTACGCGTGATTATGTCAGTAACATGTAGAATCAACACGGTTTATATGTGCATCTTAGAGTTATCATTGGCTGTTAGAATCAAGTCATATACAGCAGCACACCAGGCCCACATTAATCGTATCCAATGATGTGCTTTTCACCAGGATATTTACTCCAAGGTGTTCTTAATAGGTTTCGTTAATGCAAAAGCGGAATCAGCACCGACTAGCGTGTGCAAACAGTGATCAAAGAAAACGTTTTAGACACAGGTATAGGGCTAGTGACTTTGATACAATAAATGCTTCTGACTCACATTCCAGAAGGAATGACTCCAGTTTCCATATACCCAAGATTGACCTATTTTGTATTAGTATTTGTCACACAACTTTGTTAATTCCTGTACTTCAAATATGAAAAGATAAAAACAAATTCATATTACAGTGACTGGTGTGTTTATTCAGATCTCAAAATATTTCACGTAAGGCAATTTTTCCCTCGAGGTCCTAGTCAGCCACTGTCTAGTGTATCCATAAATGTATTCCTTACTCATTGGAGCATCAATGAATATGTTCATTGTCATCTGAAGAGCTTATTGCTTTACAGTTTCTCCTTTCAGTTTTCATACTGTTCGTAGGTGCAGCTTAATGTTTAACAAGCATTGCACTGACATTTCTCGCAACCAAGGTAAGCCTAAACTACCCAAGCACAGTGTCATGTTTCCAAATTCAGTTTGCACGTTGATCCTTGGTCGAAGCTAGGAAAATGAAGGTTTTGATAGACTGTATGACCATCATGACCTTGCGGATCGGTTGGAAACACTTGCGTTTTCTTCGCGTTGGTAACTACGCACCAGAAGTTATTAATGCGCTTAATATACCATTGATGAGTTCTAAGTGACCTTTCTGCGAGATAAATAGAGCATTGCATTACGCCAGTGCAGACACAAGCCCAAGCGTTACCTCGTTGAATATCATCTCATCAAAGAAAGCAGATCTTATGTGACTTTTCAACGCTAATCTCACCTGGAAGATCCCGCATACTCGAGATCACACTAGGTCCGCTAAGCGTTTATCGCATTTGGCCTAATGTTTGGTTGGGTAAAATTCGGTTTTCTCCGCAAAGAACTCGCTCATGATTTCGGCAGAGGGTGGTCGAGAAGGTACCTGGATGACTGTTTGACCTCCCAATGACGCATACGAACTTGAGTCAATAAATAATGATATCCGACGTAGTATCACATTGATGGCCGGTACACACGCGAACATCAGCCAACTTTCAATGCTTTTATCTTGATTAGATCTATAAAGTACGAGGTTGTTGTTGTGCAGTAGTCGCTCATAACAGTTCATAGTTTGCCTGACTATAATGAGATTTCCCCAAGCGAATGAATTTTGCATGCATGTCCCACTGATACAAGTTACAATTTCCTACCAGAAATTGTCAGGATCATCAGTATGACTCAGGTTAATCTGACGTTTGATGCCATCAGTAGTAGGCATTAATCCTCAGCATCGACAGCTTAAGATTAACATGTAAAAGAAAATTTAGGAATTTCCCCGACTGTTGCTCCATCCCACGTGGCATAATATCGATTATTTCCGCATCCGCTATGTACCTTCCATGTCATATGAATCTGTTGGTACATATTCAATTCGCCCTTTTTGGGACAAGCTGAGACCTGAACAATACAACTAACTATACATCAGAGATCTACCAGATATTTAAATACAATGAGTGTCATACGTAAGCTTGTGATATCCGTGCGTGTTTTGAACTCCTTAAACCTGTTGACGTGATTTATTATGGAATTGGCCTTGTTGCTGTTGTTCGTGGATTGCTTACAGGTGCAATAAAAGGTGCACGCGGTCATTGCCTCGCGCAATGCACCGATTCATAATCAACTTGCTTAGCGGATCCCTGATAGCATCAAAAACATTGCTGTTGATCGTTTGAAAATGTTGGTGGTTTTACATTGATTCGAGATCTTCTAGGGCGTTTAGTGGCTCAAGCATCACTATAGGCTATTACACTGCCATCAACATAAATAATGCCAGCTCCTGTTAGTAAATCTTTAATGCATCCCCTCAAGAACTTATAGCTGATTCAACTATTGCAAATTTCGTAATGGAAAGCGGATTATGGTTGTCAATTAAGGTTGTTTGGCGAAAGCAATACTAATGAACAAAGGCTCAATCAATGATATATCCGACCCCAAGTTTGACATAGGCGAGGCTGTGTTGGTAGGTTTAAATAGTATTAATAACCAGTTAGGTTTATATATAATTATATGTACAGGACGCGTCTATGTAATTTGCTCAATGTGTGTCTTTCTTGGAAATGGAGAGAAATCTGTTACAAACAATTCCGATTCCGCTGCCAATACTCAGTTTGGATTTGCCAAGAACGGCATCATGACGTTGTTCAAGAGTGCATGATATTCAGTGTATGGGAAGGAAATCGATGCATTCTTGATAACGTTCACGTTTCACAGCATTCATCGGCCTCACCAGATCCATCCATGATTATGCAAAGTTTGTTGGTCATTATAATGTTTTATAAGGACACTTCTGGTCATGCAGATCATAAACTGTATGCATTCATGCATTTACTGCATATGTAGTTGTAGAAGACATCAACCCGAATTTTAATTTTGGATATGTACAACGTCAACATCAACTTGAGGGAAACTCATTGAGGTTTTCATGGTCGATTCCACTCATTTGAAGAGATGTTCTCAAGGTTATTTTCGGGGTCGAACATATGTTAACCCATTATGACATCTGTGCAATTTGACGTAATATCGGTGTCGGTGCTGGCAAAGTCGTGTTATCAACATTAGCATTGTGGATTGCCTCTCCTAATGAAATCACTGGCCATGAGAGATATTTTTTATAGTCTAGAGCCGTGTCAATGATATCGGCTCTTAGGAACACCACAGACGTACACCAACGAAGCTATATTCAGAGACAGTTTTCATAGCAAATGCGTACAAAACATGTGTTTTATTGCACAACAACACGTGTTTGGAGCGTTTCAAAATATGGATCGAGGAAACAATATTGGAGTGCTGTTATATGTTACAAACTATGAGTGTTTGAAGCTTCTTTGAGGTTAACCGTTCCTCAGGAATCCTCATACGAAAGTTTGTATTATGTCAGGGCCAATCAAGTCGAATAAGATGCCACAAGTTTAGGTCGTACATGGTACGGAATTAAAACGTTGACAGGGGTGTGCACATTTCTGACATGCATTTCGTATGATTTGTATGTTGTACTCTGGTTACTTCCTTTTCATCGGATCACTTCGGGCTGCTTAAAAAGTCTGTGGTAAACATAAGCTTGTATTTACGTGTAACGTGGGCCCATTCTGTTGCTGTAACGGTCTCGAATGACTTTTCTGATGAAGGGCACTTGTGTGTGCATCACTGTCTTTGATGCAAATACAAAAACTCATAACATTGCAATCAAACAAGTTACGCTTGCAAAAAATATTGTCATATCACGAGGTTAAGGTTGGTTTTAGCACAAAGCAGCTTCAAAAATAAAAGTGAAATTGGAAATGATTGATTGTTGACATTCATGCTTTCTCTGACCAAGTTTAGTAGACTGATCCCTTTGTGGTTGACCCAGTCAGAACTTAATTTGCCTCGTAAGGCGGAACAAAATAACCTCTCGATGACATTAAAATTATCCTAGTCAGGGGTATAACAAATGAAAAATGCCTGGTCTCCTTGACCCCAATTTCTTCGGTTGTTGTCTCGCCATTGACCAGCTTTCATTTACTCGCTATGACAAAGTCGGTCAAGCATTTTCAAGCTGTCTTTATTAGGAATGAACATGCATTCCCCGCTAAAGGGAAACTGACATATATGTTAACTCCCAAACATATGTTATATGTTGACTTGTACGGACATGCACCACAACTTGAAGTTGTTGATTATTTATAACCCGTGGCACCAGCTGCCATCGATGTCGCAATCTTAGCTGGATGACTCACTATGCGGCAATTTAACGTTGTGGGCACTAGAGTGTTCACCAACCCAGAAAACACTTATGGATTTTACCTTGTAAGTTTGAAAGTATGCTTAACAGTACACGAAATGTCCATTTTATTTACAAACGCTCATTGCGGCCCTGATGTAGATCTGTCCAGGTTTGCCACCAAAACGTATTTGACTGAATTTACCAGTTGATTTGTTATTTCCGTGAACCGCATCGAACTTCAAACCGGAAAACTTTAAACGTCCAACATGAACATTCAAGATGTACTTTTGAACCAGTGAGTTTCTGTTGCAAAACAAACCAGGCCGAAATTAATGAAATTAGGTAAATCAGAGACTATGGTATGTGGATTGCGTTTATCAAAGACTATATATACACGCGGTATGCAAGAGACAGTCGATGATGATAATGATCCAACGAAACAGTATGCGGATATCAAAATTAGTGATATCAAGGTTCTGGCTGACAATACCAGATTGAAAAAACTTATTAACTTTCTGATGGCATCACAAGTAAATATTGATAGTTTTATGCCGGTGGGGACTTTAGTTACTGATAAAGTCGGATGATGTTGCCTTATCAAGTTTGCGTCCATTAACACATGGGGTATAGTAGCATTCAATTAAAAGAAAAAACACAATCATCGGATTGTCCTGAAACTAAACAAAATGTCAAAATCTAGGATTTATTTGTTTATAACAGATCCTCATTATAAGTCATCAAATACGTTTTTGCTTCCATGCTTATTTAAGATCAAACAGGAAGAAATAATAGAGATACATTAAACAAGTGTTTGTAATGAGGCGTTATTAATCGTCTTTATCGTATGTGTTTGAGAACAGATTTTATCATTATGTAAGTGATCGATCCTGAAAGCGGTGATGAGGTTGCAGAATTTGCGTAGTGGATCGCATAACCGGTGATCACAACATCGATAGTGACCTTGTTCCGATTGTTGATACATATATACTTCTTACATGTGGCGTTAACACACCATCATATACAAAATGAAATATGATCTTGTTAAGGATCAAATATAAATTAACAATTGTTACCACCATGATATACCAATCTCAACCCTAAGCCAGCTTGGATTTATTGCATAAGCGCGTGAAAACGCTCAATCGTTGTCTGCACATCCAGGTATAAAATCACCCATGGATTATTTCTACAGCGATACGTGTAGTCCACGTCAAAATTCACTCCCGTGACAGTCCTCACTGATTGTTTTGCACTAACAGTATTTAACCAAGAAGAAAAAAATGTTGACTGCTACCCAACAATGATACATTTATATGTGCAACGGTAATTGTTGGTGAACACGAGAACAATTTTTAAAGACACCATTCAGTGGTATAATAAATACGGTTTTAAATGTGTATATGAACGTAGTGTCAGGCCTCAAGTACTTGTAGCAGCACAAAGAATAATTGGTTATTAAGTGCTTGTGAGTGTGACACCTAAAGAAGGCAAGTCTGACAACAAACTATAATTCATGATTACATTATTAGTGCAAGAACAATGATAATCCTTCAATGTTAGCAACGTTAGAAAAATAATCGAAGTTGTGAGATGAAATCACCAAGAGAATCGCGTTGCTCAGGAAATACAAACATATGTTTGTGTTTGTATATTCTATTTGCAGAATCGCCACAACAACCACCACTGGTCTGGGTATGATGGAATTCATGACTACAATGACTATTATAGGCAAACCAATCGGAATTGTTGATGGAGACATATCAATAATAACCGGTTTGACTGGGGGCGTTGGTTGAACACTCTCACCACGGCTTCATTTGCGAATGTGTGTCTAATCATCTTTTATGACGCGGAACCAATCAGACTCAATACAATAACTAAACTGTCCTCGATAGGTCTAGATGGTACAATGGTTAGCATGACTCAGTTCTACACCGTGGCGAAAATGCAAAATTAAGACGACTCCTTCATAGACCGCATTAGACGCATTAATGACTGTGATTAATAGGCAGTGAATATTCAATTCATCTTTGCATGATTGCCAGTGCGCTTATGGTATGCTGCAAATCATCACCGATATAATTAACCAACTGAGTGATATAAAATGGTAATATGATGATAAAGGTATTGTTGGTTGCTGATCTAGGCTGACTATGAATATATATATATATATATATATATATATATATATATATATATATATATATATATATATATATATATATATGATAGTGTTAGATCCCTTGTAATGGTGGTATCAGAGTATGACCATAGTGTTAATAGTGTGACAGATGAAATGCATATGGGTATAACTATGACACTATTGGACCCCGGATAATCAAGGTATTCGCCCCAGTAGGATAATCATGGTAATAGTGTGACAGATGAAATTGAGATGGGTGGACCTATGCCAATATTAGATCCCTGATAATCAAAGTGTTATCCAGTATGATAATTGTGTTAATAGTGTGACAGATGAAATTCAGATGGGTATAACTATGACACTATTAGATCCCTGATAATCAGGTTATTCCTCAGTAGGATACTCGTGATAATAGTGTGACAGATGAAATTCAGATGGGTATAACTATGACACTATTAGATCCCTGATAATCAGGTTATTCCTCAGTAGGATACTCGTGATAATAGTGTGACAGATGAAATTCAGATGGGTATAACTATGACACTGTTAGATCCCTGATAATCAGGTTATTCCTCAGTAGGATACTCGTGATAATAGTGTGACAGATGAAATTCAGATGGGTATAACTATGACACTATTAGATCCCTGATAATCAGGTTATTCCTCAGTAGGATACTCGTGGTAATAGTGTGACAGATGAAATTTAGATGGATATAATTCTGACATTATTAGACCCCCGATAATTAAGATATTCCTCAGTAGGATACTCGTGGTAATAGTGTGACAGATGAAATTTAGATGGATATAATTCTGACATTATTAGACCCCCCGATAATTAAGATATTCCTCAGTAGGATACTCGTGGTAATAGTGTGACAGATGAAATTTAGATGGATATAATTCTGACATTATTAGACCCCCGATAATTAAGATATTCCTCAGTAGGATACTCGTGGTAATAGTGCGACGATGAAATGCAGATGGATATAGCTACCGTTATATCCCTCGCCGTGTAGGTATACAGTGGTGGCGATATTGCATCTTGAAATAATGACGAGTCCATATAGTATAAAGGTTTATGCTGAATAAGGCGAGCTTTTGCAGTTGTAGTTATTTTGAACCTGGCAATAATACTACTTTATTAATTTCATTTTCCGGATTTTTGGTATTATATTTACATTTCATATCAATATGGATATGGGAAGTTTATTAGTTTTCCATCCTGTAATAAACAGTGATTATAAATGTTAAATTCTTTATCTGGGTAAAGAGGTATAGAGGGATATATGATTAATACAAACAAGGGTACAAGAAGCTCTGTCACGAATCATTAATTTTATTAATTGAAGTATAGGATGACTAATGCATTTTCATTAATTTATTTATAAAATGACGGATGCATTTTCATTCATTTAGTTATAAATAGACGAATGTTTTTTCATTAAATTAATTATTGGAAGACTTATGCATTTCGATTAATTTAGCTATAAATGGACATAAGGATAGTTTAAGTGTAGGATGACTGGTGTGTTTTCCTTAATTTAATTATAAGACGACAATTATTTTCATTGATTTAATTATAAAATAGATTAACGCATTTTCTTCAAATTAATTATTGGACGACTGATCCATATTCATACCGTTTCATTACAGGACGAGTGACGCATTTTCGTTAATTTAATTATAGGATGACTGATGCATTATATCAATTTTGTTTGAAAAGATCATCGATGCATTTAAATTAATTTTTTTTTGTGTATGTCTGATGCATTTTGAGCAATTTATTTAGAAGATGACTGATGCATTTTCATTAATTTCATACTAGGATAACTGACGCATTTTCGTTACTGGATGATTGGTGCATTTTCATTAATTTCATACTAGGATAACTGACGCAATTTCGTTACTGGATGATTGGTGCATTTTCATTAATTTCATACTAGGATAACTGACGCAATTTCGTTACTGGATGATTGGTGCATTTTCATTAATTTCATACTAGAATAACTGACGCAATTTCGTTACTGGATGATTGGTGCATTTTCATTAATTTCATACTAGGATAACTGACGCAATTTCGTTACTGGATGATTGGTGCATTTTCATTAATTTCATACTAGGATAAATGACGCAATTTCGTTACTGGATGATTGGTGCATTTTCATTAATGTAATTATAGGCTCACTGATACATTCTTACTAATGTAATTTTTTCCGCCATTATTCTTGGTATAAAATGTCTAATGATTAACTATTACAATGCCACTTACTGTAAAATGCTCATAAATTCGAAATAAAAATGCAAAAGAACCCACACAACCATATAGGCGATGGTCGAACTTGAGGCAACTACAAATTTTCCATAAAATTAACTGTCTTGTTGATATATTCGTTACAGTGGTCCCCCTCTTATACGTCCCATCGCATCTGTGGCCACCTTTCTACACAGCGAGTTATCTAAGCAGCAACGAGTTTATGCTTAAAAATACCCTTTGTGGGCTGCCAACCGTTTCACGCAGCATGCGGCAAGCGTATTAGTAAACAATGGAGATCTACATGGCATGATTTCTCCAACTGAAATCAGCAGGTGGGCGCAATTCTAGAAATGTGTTTCATCAATTTTTCATGATTCCACATAATTTTATGAAAATTAATAAAGATTATAACTCATGACTGTGCCACAAAAACAATTGTTTCCGCTTCAATTAAGGCAAAGAATAAAGGCTATAGTAATTTGCATTTGTCGGCAGCCACCTGAGAAATACACATACTCTTTGCCATGGCTCATAGTCATCAGGAATATTTTTACCGTTTGTCCATCCCTAATTCAGTATCGTGAAATGTAACACAAACTATGGACCTACCTTAAAACGTTTTCAAATGTGATGACAAACTTATTTCAATAGGTTCATGTTTAAGCTAAATAAAACGCGATAAGATGCAGTTATTAAAATAAATTGTAGAGTCACCACAATAAAGTCCATATAACTTAATGGCCATTTTGCATTATTGATGGTGCACCAAAGTCAGATATTGACCATATATTAAAAAATAATTCTTAATCAGATTTTTCACAATTCCATTGACTCTTTCACACACACGCACACACACAACAAAATACTTAAACATTTTCATAATAAAAATAACATACACACAATAGACATGTGGTTCACACGTATTTGTTCCTGGTAAGTTATTTAAATATATTTTGTTCTTTTTCATCGGATAGAAATATTATATTATGATTCGTTGCTGTGAAACATTTCTTATGTTAGGGAGTTTTTCGGTTAACGTTCCACAGCGAAATATTTGTCTGCGAAAACCTGCAGTGACAAAGGTAACGTGAGAGTGACAGTTGCTTATTGGTAATGTAGGTCATAGCCTGATAATCTCACAGCAACACAACAGTATTCGAATAATTTAGAACGCCATATTACAAATAAATTTAACACAATGAAGTGAAAGAGGGAAATAAAAGGAAAACTCAAGCACTCAGAATAAAAAACATGTAGTAAGATGAAACGGAAATGGCCTTACATAGCTGTGACCAACCATATGGATAGAAACAAATAATATAGTTACATGTACTCATAATCCTTTCTGTGAAATGCAAAAAAGACGTATTTTGCAAGCTGAGATAACTTTCCAGGATTCTTAGACTTCATTAGAGAAATTTCCTTCACTTGGATAATTTTGCTAAATATTCCTGGTATGAATAGGATTCTAAGGTCTGCATAAAAAGGGCATTGTGAAACAAAGTGATACTCATGTTCCATTTTTTATCACATTACATACATATATGTTGATTTGTAGGATGACATTATACCGTCTTCGTATGTATCTATAGTATAAGCAGAACATCAGTCTGCTTAATGAGTTTTGTGGATGGGTAGGTAAATTGATGTATGTATAAGACTGAATGGAAAAGTATCATAAAATGTATAATAGTGTGCCCTGTATGATTTATTTATTTACGACTAAATTTCAATCCTGAATTAAGGTATTTTTAGGACTTCTGAAATTGACCATAAGTGTTTTTTAATCTTTTACATCCCGTGTGAACCGACAAAAACAAAATCCATGTCTGAATAGGATGTATTTTACTGTCGATAACCCACGTAACTTTATCCGACTCGTCCATTTTTCTTCATAATATAACAGAGTCTTAGATATACGTTATGACCCATTCTAATCATCGTAATCCAATATTTGATACATTTATACGAAAAATTAAAACGCAGGTAATATTCCACATTCTTCTCATGGTAAAAAGATCATGAATGTCTCAGAAGGATTTAAATCTATTACACAAAATTACATGCAACTTTTCAGTTATATACGAGTATCCATTGCACCAAATTTCACTAGCATAGGTTAATGTAGGTGTCATAATAGTATCAAACACTTTGACAGCTTTTGTCAAACTGCCTAATTTAGTTTTTGAATAGTACTAATTGAATGTGGAGACTTGTTACCTTGAATTGCGAGTATTCGCTGTGCTTTCATCTATTACGTTTAGGAATAAAATATAATCCCGTGTATTTATACCCATAAATAGTTTTGATTTGTTTACCCGTATAATACCCCTTTTATATGCTCCTAAAAACTCAACCGTTTATGTACCAATTCTTTGCTTTATCTAAGTTAACACACATTCCACTATTTTCAAAAAGGGTCTCTTCAATATTATTTGTTTTGCCTATATAAAGAACCGACTATATCAGCACAGTTTGAAACATCGGCGTAAAACTACGCAACAGTATCAGATATTTCTTGTATGATAAAGACAATATTAGGAAAATTTGGTCGGAGTATGATACTAAATCATTTATAAATAGGATAGAAGAGGGCTTAACACGTAGTTTTGTCTAGCGGTACTATTGCAGGTGAAGAATTGTGTGTATAGCCCATTCATCTGCACACGTGAACGTAGATTTTTGTACATCGAGACTAGATCTGAAACCCTTATTTACTAAGCAGTAATTGTACATGATCAACAGTCAACAAAGTCTAAACAATGTCGATGAAAACGACCTTTTCTAATCAAATATTCCTGAACCATTACTTGAAGCGAAAACAAAAACGTTATCTATTCCTAAGTAGCCATTGCGGAATCTCGCGTTAGTTTGTTCAATGTTGTTATTTGCTTCGCACCACTGAATGAGGCGTTGGTTTAAAATACTAGCAAACATTTTATTTAAAATACCATTGAAGAGAAAACCCTGTAAATGCATAGGCAACTGAAGCGTCTTTTATGTAATGGGAACATAATGTTTTCGCCAAATTGTTAAGGGAAGTGCCAGGTGTAACATAACTCGTTAAATAATTTGATTAAATAAGAACACATGCTTCTAATCGAGTTTTTTGTTTGATTTCCACGCTTATACAATATGTTCAACCAATGTGTCTTGACTTTCGGAGTTCGGGTATTTTTGAGAACTTCAGCTTCAAAGTTAGGGGTTTCAGAATTATCGGCTGCAGTTTCACTCCTTCAATTCAAAGTGTAATTAATTTCTGAGTCATTACGATACAGTAACGAGCTGAAGTGCTCATCACATTGATGACACGAGATCGTGTTTTACTGCATGTTTTATGCACAGGTGTTTGTTTAATTAGCTTCCGAAACTTTGAGACCTCTGACCTTGAATATATTAACATCATTTTGTTTTGTTTATGCCTATAATTTTCTATTTCCATGCAAATTACATTTTTGAACCTATTTGTAATCATGTTATAATCAGTCAATTCTTGAATGGAACTACTAAATATAAATTTATCGAGATAATATTTTTCTTTCATCTTAAGAGATGATTTTGTTTATCCCACCAGTAAAGGTCATGCTTTTTTATCTCCGTTACACGGCAATAATATACACTATGCTGACCTGTGATGTATAGCAATGATACATTGTACAACTTCATGGATCCCACGGGAAAAAATGATTAAAATTGTATCAAGATTCAGAAGTTCATATTGGAATGAATTAATAAATGTGTTATTGTTTTCTCATTCCATTTGTATATTTCCTCTAATACGAACATGTTTCTTATGTCGGCAGGTGGAAAAGTGAACTCATATCAACGGTAAGTGTAGATATCCACTCCTTAAGCCATTGTCGACATCTAGACAGTATTTTTGAAAGGCAAGTTGAAGCAATCATATAATTAACTACGCTAAAACAATCATCAATTGCGATCAATGTGAAATTTCCCTCTCGATCGGGTACATTCTACGATTTAGAAAAATGGCGTTAAACCCTACAACAACAACAACAACAACATATAACAATCACTGAGATACCGAATCTATTAAAAACATACACTAGAAATTTTCTTTCATGTCAGTTTATTAGGATCCATTTAAAAACGTATTTTCCAGACATAAAATCAAAAGCATTATTCTGTAACTAATACAGTTTACCATTTATACTGCTTAGGTCCCCAGGCAAAAGAAGGAAAAATTCAGGTTAGATAGTTATTACTTTTAACAGAACCCATTCTTCAAATAATTCGACCCCATTACATGTAGGTTCAGTGGAGAAATTGTATCCTTGAAATTGGACGCTAACACAATCCTCCATTTCGAAGTAAAAAAAAAATCACAATGTTGTCTTAATACTAATTTTGGCTAAATATGCAGTCACATATCGCTATTATCTGCCGAACGTCTCTGTGTTCTTCCTGATTTTACTAAACGTAAAGAAATGTGCAACACCTCCGACATGACTTTCTGGCATGACCCAAGTTTTACTAAAATATTAAAGAAACTTGCAAGTCAAATTGCACTAGGGCTCTGTTAGTTCTTATTTAAATTAACACGAGTAGATGTTTTGCTTTTGTATTAATTGCTTTAAATCCAGGTTGCGTGAACAATTCAAGTCAACACCCATTTTGTTGCAGCCATCTGTTTAGTACTTTCTAAAGAATATAATAAAATCCTATCGTACAGAAAGAACATTGTTCCTAAAATATAGTCTGTATTAAAAAAATAATTTACAAGAATTGATTTCTGGCACATGTCACTTGCACTATACTCCGATGATACGATGTACCTACAGCATACAAAATAATATTGAATTACTAGCTTGGGTTTATGTTTGCTCACAGCTGATTTTAAAAGGAAGGGTTATGCTACTGAAAAATTGGAAATATTTAATACAAACTAAATTATTATTTAGATTATTCTTTGTCATGTTAATCTTTGACAGAACATTAAATTTCTACGGATGTAATTTTGCAGTGACAGTATTTCCGATGAAATATTAACATATTCATGATTAAAACCTCATCTTAATATGTATAAATAAAGTAGTGAAATGCTTCTCAAATTTCCTTAATATTCGATCTATTTGCTACCTAATGTCACATACATGTGTACGTGTGTTTATTCTGTTGAATTCAAACGTTCGAATATGTCGAATTCGGGAAGCTGGAATAGGTAGTTTCCTTGACAGTACTTTAGTTGACACAACAGGCCCTTATGTTCAGGGTGGTCCCTATACATTAAGGTTTAGCTTTACACATGTTACGTACTTCTGAGAGAGTGACATGTTCAAGTTGGAGTTTGTTGAATTTGCAACATGCACAATGGAGAGAATGATGGCATACCTCTATACTACTTTCTTGTACTGTGGTTGGCACTTCCTGACATGTTCTACTTGTGGAAATTGTGGAAATGGTATAAGCTCGAAGTACATAGCTAACCAAACTCGAACAATCCTGAGTTAGTTAAATATACCCTAACTTTAGAAATTACTAAAATAAGGAAACAAAACAGTGCCAGTAGAAGCAATATTAGCTCATGGAAGTGCAATGAATTAATTAGGAAAACATTAATTTGGTTCTTTTTTAAATTAAAATTCATCTTTGAAATCCAGGAAATAAAAATGACCAAGATGTGGGAGCAGATTTTTGATGTATGCACATAAGATAATTACAAAACAAGATTAGATAACATTTATTAAATGTCGGCTAGTACTAATAATTGTACCAAGTCGTCGTGAAAGAGGTTCTAATACGAGCCTATTTATGTGAATAAAGCAGCAATGTGTGGTTCAGTCTTTGAAACATTTTAAACATGTAAGAAAGAAACAAATTAAATAATCATCTTATTCAATACCATAATTGTTGCATTTCATTATAGAGATATGTATAACATATAGTTTAATTTCTTCATCTGGTATTTTCTTTAGGATCTCCATCCTGGAGAACCTAGGACCAAGGGTACACGGATGCGATCTGTATAGCATTGTATTTTTCATATGTGAGACGAATAAAGTACCATTTGGAGCTACTTCGGTTACGTCTGCGAGACTCAAATATGCGTCGGATGTATATCGAGTAATCAATTGGCATAAAATTATTTTATTTGCCGGAAATATCTTCATTAAAAAGTATTCGGTATAATTTGGCCATTACTGCGACTGAATTGACCGTATGACTGACCGATATGGTACAAATGAAAAATCATTACTAATGATTCTGAAATGGAACATTAAAATTCAATAATTATGCACCAAAGTAAATCGTAATTTGGACCTATTTAGAAGTAACATAGCATCCAGCCACAATAAATAAATAGTTTTTAGGTTTAGCAATTCCTATTTTGGAATATTTGTATTCAGTCTGGGACACACACCATCACCCAAATTTACAGTGGTTACATAATGAAATAGAAAAGCAATCCAAAAACGAGAAGTTATGTTTTTGTTACATCCAGACAAGCATGGCCTCTATACTGAGCAGGTAAGTTGACCCGGAAACCAATAATGAGCATGTGCTGGAAAACATATGCAATGCTTTTCTACAAAAGCTTTAAAAAATCAAGCAGATATTTCCCGATACAAGTTGTTAACGGAAAAGAACTTATAACAAGCAACCTGAATATGCATACGTTACAACATATTTACGAACGGACAAATTTAGTTTTTTCCTAAGAACAACCACATATTGGGATTAATTACTACAAATAGTAATCATAACCGCGGAATTCGAAACACAGCATTTAAATTTTCTAAATAAGTATTGGCATATATATCCTCAAGTAAGTCTTTATAAAGGTTGCTGTTGCATAGTGCCTCAAAGTCATTATGAAGTAGTACACAAATTTAAAATCATGAAAGAAAACAATATATATGGTATCTATACAGATACCAAAGAGGACGCAATTGAAACATTGCTCCAAACAAAACCTCAAAGAAAATATGCTTCTCTTCTTTAACGCTTATAATTAGATATAAAACTAAAGGTTTGTGCTAAGAATTAATCGCTGTCTTGTATTTTCTGTGTACTTTCGATATAAACACATGTTAGCTGTACAGCTGCCACACAAACATTCAAATGTGAAATAACGCTTTTCACATAAAAACATAACGAATATCCTCCATGTTAAAATTCCTTGCAAGCTCACATTATCGAAATCAATGATATTTGAATCTCTTTTTTCTGTATTTGTAAAGTTTATTTTCTTAAAGCATAGATCCTTTTGTTTTGTTTTACGACTGTTAAATTTGAATATTAACTCTAACTACTTTATTATCAGAAGTGTTGTTTACAATGATGATTGGCATTCATCATCCCTTTACTTTGTATTTTTCCTCAATATATTTTTGATGCTGCAGTAAGCACTGAAACACCTGGAAATATAGTTAAATAATGTCCTAAAATGAGCTTAAGGTGATCCAGTTTTGGTAAACACTATAATTTTGTTTGGAATTTAATCTTACTGCACATTTTGGCGAAATTTGGAGAATTAGATTTTTGTTACGGATGTACAGATAAACATCAGCGCAGCATTGTACCAATTTGCTACCATACCCCAGAAATACAAACATACCATTGAACATAGTTTCAGTTTGTGTGTGATTTAGATTTTAACGTAGCTTTAACAATTTTTTCGGTCATATCGCTATGCTATTTGCAGTGTGGCATTTCATAGTGATGTCCAGCACTGGGGCATCATGCTTCAGACATGTAGCATGGTACCAAATTGCTACCCAACCCTAGGAATACATACATATCATTGAGCATAGTTTCAGTTTGTTTGTGATTTAGATTTTTAACGTAGTTTTAAAAAAATGCTGAGTGCCTAGCGAGGCAGCTGTTAGTATCATTTTGATAAGTCTTTGGTATGACTCGTTCAGGGTTCGAACCTGCAACATCCCGCATCCGAGGCAGACTTTGTAACCAATAGGCCACAGGAGCGGTTAATTTCAGTTAAGTGCATGTAAGAGGACATGAATAATCTTTAAAACAAACCTAATTTTCTGTCCATTATCAATTTCCATACTCAGATGTGTACATTTTGTTTACGTTTGACAGTTACACAGACATGCAATGATGGACACGCAAATCATTTTCACTAACTTCTAATATCTGCATTTTGAGGTGATTAGAAAGGTAAAGGTAGTGCAAGTTTGATCGAAATATGTACTATATTCATTTTCATCATTTGATTTTTAGTACAAATTTTATATTGCCTATTCTCTCTTTAATACATAATTAATTTCTGAATGAGGTTTAACTCACATAAGAAAAAATTAACCGAGTTCATATTGTTCGCACGAATATTAGATACTAAATAAATACCGGTAACATACACTTTGTAGCCTTAATTCTTGGTTATATGCAAACCTCTGAGCATAACGTATTTTTATTGGAGGAAACATTTTTAATAAATAATTTATGACAAATTGAAAAAACTGCATTTGCGAAAATACAAGTGCAAATGTTTTTTTAAATTTCCTTTGACTTCAATTATGCATACATGTTTATCGACATGTTAATCGTAGAGTATATTGTGCGTGAATCCGAAATTTCCATTTTGGCCTTACATATTATTTGCGGCATATGAAATAGTCATTAGAGGAGATGTCACTAACTAAACAAATAACTTATAACCCTTTTAATGAGTTCAGAAATATTAATGATCTGCTGCTTTTATTTTAAAAAAGATATTATTATCCAAGCATGTAAAGTGACGAAAGATAAAACTATTCTAGCATATAAAGTTACAAAAGATAACACTATTCAAGTGTGTAAAGTTACAAAAGATATCTAATCACCTCAATAAGAACATATGTGGAGAATAATATTTAAGCAAGACCAAAAGTTAAAGTAACAATTTAAGACCCCATCATGTACATAAACGCACAGAAAATTCCATTAGATAACCAGACGGTCTTCAATATCAGATAACAGATAACATGAAAATTATTGTGTCTGAGCAAAAGCTTTTAGTAGCAAATATTATTAATGTTTTAAATAATGTAACAATCAATGCGATTAAAATGTTTGATCCAGTAACGTCATTGAGAACATATTCAATCCGACGTCGATTCGGCAAAACATAACAACAAATAAAATTTAATTAAATTTGTCCTATTCAATCTTCTCCACCATTATATTTAATTCACCACTGACACCTATAATTGGGAAAATAGATACTTCATATGCCAGCCCAATGTATGGTCAATGACCACATAGGGAATCAGTCACATAAGCAATGTGATGCCCCAGCAGATTTAGAAACAATTAACAACCTATACATCCTACTACCAAATGGTTGTGTGTATGTCAGATGGCCTCAAGGCAGTTGCGAAAGTTGCACCAACCCCTTGGGTAATAAAGAAACCACACACTGATGCGACATTATAATCGGATGAACCAACGCATTAACCGGAACGTTTCTCTTCACTGCGTTACAAGGAAAACTAAATCAGTCACGACCCAAAGGTTACTAGACAACCTTGGCAGACAGGAGGGGATACCTTTCCAACAGGTTGTATTTTCCTCCATAACCGCATATATACCTTGGCGCAGAACAACTATCCCTATTTTATGCAGTTCGGGCAGTTTTGTTAGTTCTCCTCGTAACCGATATATTTCTCTCAAATATTCCAACTCATTATTTAATTGCCATAAATATATTCCATTAACTATCGATAAACTAGTTCCTAAATGACCTATTTACAATGATGGAAAAGTATTCTTTTTTAAGTTGATAAAAGCGACTGGCACGATATACATGCCCAGGCTTTGCATTATTTAAGTGCTCTATTGAAGTTATGACAGGAACCTTTACAAGGGCCCTGGGTGGCCGAATTGTATATAGTGTTACAGAATTTATTAGCTCCCACGCATTAATTCATATATTTGGGTAATAGTTAGTGAAACCAGCTAGAGAAAGAGAAAAATGAGACAAATGAGCTGCAAAAATTCAAAAGATAAATGCCGTTGCAGAAATAATAAAGAGGGAGACAAATGCAAATGAAGAAAGATTTTTGTTATTTGTTATTTTAGGGTTTAACGCCATTTTTCAGCACACGATAGGCTATACATGGCGGCCAGTATTAATGGTGGAGGAAGAACCCGGGAAAACCCCAGAAAGAACCACCGACCCACGAGAAGCTACTGGCAAGCGTTCTCACATACCCACATAGGCTGAATCCGAGACTCGAACCCACCCAGACAGAGGTGAGATGGCAGTGATCTGTAACGGAGAGCGCTTTAGACCACTCGGCCACTCGGGGCCCCCAAATGAAGAAAGAAGAATTGGAGACATAAAAGGAAAATATAGACAAATGAAAAGAAAAAAGAAAATTAAAGGAGAAAGTGACAAGAAAAAAAATTAATGCAGTTTAGATTGAAAGAATTAGACATCGTAAGTGGAAAACACTCACCCACTTTACACAAAAGTTCGGGTTTTGATGATCGGATTTGACTAAGGAAACCTGATAGTCCGAACAGTTACATCTATATATATATATATATATATATATATATATATATATATATATATATATATATATATATATATATATATATATATATATATATATATATATATATATATATATATAATAATAATAATAATAATAATAATAATAATAATGGTAGTCTCTCGGGTCGAGGAAGACAAGTTGTGCGATCTCATTCAACGGTGGACGCGCATGTGGCTCCTGAGTCCAAATTCCGATGCACACAGGCGGTTGCAGGTGGGGCATCGGACACCGGTGGTTGGTCATATTTGTGATACAGTTCTGTGACGTTTGTCCCGAGTTGCAGCAAGACGCTGGCGGCGGTCATCCTCAAAGGTGGAACAGGCTTTTCTGGTCAGCGCTCGCCAATGGCTTCTGACTAAGGCAGCGAGTTCGAGCTGGCGGGGTTGGAGGTCTGTCTATTTGATATTCATCTTGGGGTTGTCTTTGTACCTCTTATGAGGGCGGCCTTGGTTTCGGTTTCCCTGGGTTAGCTCGCCATAGAACAACTGCTTTGGGATTCTGCTTTGATCTATGTGGATGACATGGCCAGTCCAACGAATTGGCTTCGATGCTTGCTGTGTTGGCTCTGTCAAGGACTTCCTGGTTGGTGATTCGGTCCTGCCACTTGATCCGCATAATGGATCTTAGGGAGCGCTGGTGGAATTGTTCCAACTGACTGATATGTCTTCGGTAGAGTGTCCACGTTTCACAGCGATACAAGAGAGACGTGAGGACAACTGCATTGTACACTTTCATCTTTGTTGACAGGCGTTTGGTTGGAAGTCGTCCGAGTGCTTGACTGGCTTTTTGGATCCTCGCAGTGATTTCTTTGTCCAGGGAGCCGTCACTAGATATTGTGCTGCCAAGGTATTTGAAACTGTCCACATTCTTCAGCCGCGTGTCGACAATGGTGAAACAGGGTTGTGAGGGGACAGTGGCTGGGGTGGGCTGGAAGAGGACTTCTGTCTTTCCTAGGCTGATTGTGAGTCCAAATAAGTTGGAGGCTTCATTTAATATGTCCTTGATTGCCTGTAGGTGAGTCTCTTCATGGGCCATGAGGGCACAGTCATCTGCAAAGAGTGCTTCAATGATGAGTCTTTCTAGCGTTTTTGTTTTTGCTGCTAGGCGACGGAGATCAAACACTGATCCATCCAGGCGATAATTTAGATGCCAATGTCAAGGTCACGGATGACATGGAACAGTACCTGTGCGAAGAAGAGGTTGAAGAGTATCGAAGCAAGTACACAGCCCTGTTTGACACCATTAGATATTGGGAACTTCTCAGAGGGTTCACCGTCTGAGAGAATTTCACCAGTCATGTCAACGTGGAGGAGCCGAATGAGGTTGGTAAACTTCTGAGGACAACCAAGTTTCTTGAGTACTACCCACAGTGTGTCTCTGTTGACTGTATCAAAAGACAGCAGCAGGGAGGGCGAACAGACCTAGGGGATCCGACAAAAAATAAACCCTCCAGAGAAATCTAATCAGGAGAAAGGTTCTATTTACCAAATAAAGGCTTCCTGGAAGAGTTATATCTTTATTGACCCTCAATCCGAAAATAAAACCTTAGTTCGAAGATCTAGCTGCAGAATAACCTGTTCATGATTTTTTATTTATCTCTCATTACATTTTGATGACCAACTATTGGTAGGCGCCCTCCCTGCTGCTGTGGTGTTTAAATGGATTTTAAGATTTTCAGAATGTTAAAATATTCTATCTAGGCCGACTCGATATCGTGTTCTAGGATCACATAAATTGACTGTCACAAATCCATATGGTGTAGATTGAGCTCGTCCAAAGAAATTTTTGAATTTATTTATATCCATATCGCCACTACACAAGGTTTGATGAATATTTATCAGTGTATGTGTATCTACACCGTTGAAGATCGCTAGCATGTTACAATTATCTCTGATTACCTTTGGAATTTGAATATATCTCTGAGTTACATAAATAACATCGGTGTTTTTATGTCGTCCACGAGAGAAAATTCTAGCAGGATTTCGATTGTTTATCCAGCATGACATCATCGTAAACTACCAAATTATTTATCGAACCATCTAAAGCATCAACCGATGGTGCTTCTTCTACATCGGTGATAAAATCAATTATATTTTCACCGTTATTCAACAACGCTGCATTCTCATTAAACTCTTCAATACCTGATAGCATCGTTGATCATCTACGGATGGTGCAACCAAATATAATTTGTCCCATTTTAACCACCTCATAATCAGATTCAACAATAACTGTGTTTTACCTGATCCTGATGGTCCTATGATGATCATTCTAATCGAGTTAGGTAACGCAGCATGATACTTCACTGGAACAGATTTCTTTGTAGCCGAAAAATCAATTACGTTCATGATATATTTATATCATGGATTTATATTGTGTGTGGTGTAAAACACGAACACCAACTGTAGATGTAGCGACTGTCGTTACAAAAAATAATAGATCGGCTGTTACCGGCAGATGTGAAATATGTGGCACAAGAAAAATTAGATTTTCTTTATCTGATCAAAAACCAGTTAAAGTAAAATCGATAAAACAAGAAGAAAATACGGAGGTGATATTGCCTCAGGATTATCGTCGTTACCAGGATTCTTTTGGTCCAAATACCCCGGAGAAAAACATCTATCAGGATATAACTACTGCGGACCAGATACCAGACTCGATATCAGATTGAATGATCAAGATCAACCGAATCCTGGCGAGGATCCTGTAAATGCAATTGATCGGGCGTGTTATATTCATGATCTTGAATATCGAAGCAAAGATCTGCAACAGCGACATCTAGCTGATATCAAATTGCTTCATGCGATAAATTCGATAAAAATAAGACTATCAAAGAAAGATTAGCCAGCTGGGTGATTAATGCCGCTATGAAAGGCAAATTAGTTCTAGGTGGCAATAAGCATTATATGGAAGAGATTTATTATTCTCCTGCTAAAGTGAAACCATCAGTAGCTGCTGCGTGGTTATGTAAACAGGCTATATGGCAGATTTATCTACCACCACCTAAACGAATCGAATATGCTCACTTTGATGTCAGCGTTCCAAATGAGGTTCATCAGGCTGATATCATGTTTCTGCCGCACGATACCGTCAACGATAAAACCTACAAATACGTATTAACCGTGGTAGATATCGCTAGCTGATACAAAGAAGCTGAGCCGTTAATAACGAAAACGGCAACTGAAGTAGCTAATGCCTTTGAGAAAATATATCAACGAGGTCCATTAACGTGGCCAAGATTGCTTCAGGTAGATTCCGGGAGAGAATTTCTTGGTGCTGTTACTTAATGAACAAAAAGAATGTAGCAATACGACGTGGTAAAGTTAACATCCATAACGACCAGGCTATTGCTGAAAGATTTAATAAAACATTAGCTGAAAAATTATTTGGTTATCAATATGCAAGAGAATTCATTCAGGATAAACGATCTAGCGACTGGGTCGTCAGGTTACCGAGTGTTATATCAGTGATAAATAACGAGATAACAAGATCGATAAACATGAAACCAGCAATAGCTGTACAAAAAAAATTACACCTATTCGTCGAAAAGATTATTCAATTCGACCTGCCCTCGGTGATGTTATCGTTAGGTATCTATATAAACACGGTGAGGCTGAGGGAGGCAGAAAAAGAGCAACAGATCCTATCTGGAGTGTAACAACACACAGAATAGTATCTGTAACGAGATCATCAGGTAGACCAGCTATATATACACTTGATATTTTCGCTCCTCAACGCGGTTTTACACGAGAAGAATTACAGGTGATTCCTGTTGATACTCAATTACCGCCTCAGTCACTCAAATAATCAATTCCGCGTCTGTTACACTCTAAACAGGCTAGAGCAACAGTTTTTCTGTTATGTCCCAGATTGTTGTTTATTCTGTCCACAGTAAATTGTCTTGAATCATTCTTTTGATACGTCCACGTCATAACACAATTACAGCCGGAACAGTGATTATTTTGTTTTTCTTTCAGCGATAAAATGAAATCTACATCCAGATCGAATTCGTGATTATTTTTCTTATCAGATTGTTTATAGCTGAACAATTTTTTTTAAATCACGTATTCGTTTGTTTCGTCGTTAAAAACTAATCTATCTAGGGTGATTCTACCTAATTGAGATATTTTTCTCACTCTGGATACAGCTAAATACACCAGATTAGACCATTCTATGTTGTCATCTACAATCCAAACCCGAGTATCTGAGATAGTTAGTCCCTGTGAAGAATGTATCGTCATAGCATATCCTAACGTCCACGGAGATTTTTCCGCGCTTATCATATTGTTAACGAAACAGATATCAACAACAACAATATCATTCAATACAAGATTTTGTTTACCCCGTCCTGGTATATCGACGTCAATATTTTGTAGTCTGGTATCGGTTGGCCTATAACACAGTGGAACAGGCATCAGAGGAATTTTTTCCTGATGTATCTTGAATAGTTTTTGTTGAAGTACGTCTCTGATTATTTTTCTGCTAGCTACTATCAAATCATTTGGTGTCCACATCGATAAGAAATCTTTCATTGATGTTTCTGGAATTACCTCTCTCATTACGTCACATTGAATCCTATTTGATTTTAATCGAATTAGTTTTCTGAATTCACATAATCTGCCATCAAGTGATTTATAATCAGTGTCGACCTCCTCGTAATAGTCAACAAATCCCTTCAGCCACTCGTGAGGAGATTCTCCATCAATAGGATTTGGTTGACCGTGATCACCACACATGATTACGGCGGTATTTTTTGTTGATAACCACTCTAAGAACATTTTTAATGTACCAGCAAATACTATGCAAATCTCATCCGATATAATTTTTTTATTCACATATTTTTCTCCCATCCTAGACGGATTCCGTGTACCACCGTTATATTTGAAAAAACTGTGATACGTACACGAATTAACTTCTCGTTGTTTTATTTCTCGTGCTAATCTATGTATTGGTGTCAACACAATCATATCAGAGTTTCTAAATAATTCTATCATTCTAGTCGTTTTACCCGATCCACCTGGTCCGTTTATGTAGATCATTTTATATCTCGCAGCAAGATCATAAACAGATGGTGCTGCTGATGTTTCTGATACGCTATCTGAGTAGTATTTTTCTTCATCAGCTACGTCAGCGTCTTCACAGTGATGTAGAATATATTCATCCTTCACTCGCCACGTACCCCTTGATCCATCTCCGGTTAGTTTTTCTAAATCCGGTAGGTATTTTTTATCAATATAAAATGAATCTGTAGCTACTCTAACCGCGGTATCAGGAAATCTGTTTATCATCGATAAAAGAGTTATACTCGCATACGCTAACATTGATGATCTTAGATGAGCATACTGAGGTGATTCTCCCTCAAGATAATTAACCACGGTACCGAGTTTCGTTCCATCCGCGACATAAATACCTTCTCTGCTACAAAATATACCTCTCTCAGCGGTATCAGCTATTATAAAATCTAACTCAGCTTCGTCCATGATCAATCTGCAATTACGTCGCTGATGATCATACGCACCACCCTGAGTGAATTTGCCGATTATTTTTCTACCTAAATCCTTTGCGTCATCGTGTTCGGTAGGTAGCCAAACGTTAAATTGTTTCTGATACGAAATAATTGCCTCGCTGACCGTCAACGACGTTAACATGGCAGAATCTAACATATATCTCAATAACACTATCGGAATCCAACGTTGTTCTGATAAGTGTCTTCCAAACCAAACGTAGCATATTTTATGTAACCCTGAAGAAAACTTGAACGATGTGACCTGAGCGAATCCTGTTAGGGGTAAATCCGGTAACGGACCATTAATTGATACCCTGGTCATCTCGTCACACGGATAACCAAATTGAGTGAAGTATTTGCTACATTTTCCCATTCCTAAGAAACTACCTGGATAACACGCTGTCATGTCAAACGAGATCATATCAATAAAATTGTATTTTGTGTTCCACAGTCCACCATGACCATATTCAACGCAACTATCTTGAATATCTTTAAGAAAATCTTTTCTGGTTGGTTTCCACGAATTTTTCTCTCTTGCTGCGTGGCCAACAACAGATGGAATCCTGAAGCAATTAACCAATAATTCTTTATTTACTGAGTATTTTTCTGCTATCTGAGTCATCGAATCGTGTAAAGATTCACTTCGATAGGTATCCCCATTGGGTCTGACGAACTGATCGTATCGATCATCGCTGGAGAACAACCAAACAGATACTGGATCTGATTTACTCACCTTGTAAATAAAATAAAAACATATTTCCCGCGGTAGAATAGAATTTAATAACACGATTCCGAGGAAAAACGGTTACTGCGCTACTCCAAGCATGCGAATTATGATCAATTATCTCGATAGGAGATCCTTTGGATTTATACGCAGAAGAATACAATATTTCACCCGATATCGTTTTAACCGTGTTGGGAAATTTCAATTTCGCTGATAACGTAGCAACGTCACTTATTGATGCACCATCAACAATTGATTCTGCCCACGTGTTTATTTTTTCTTTTCTTAAATCTGTTAATCCGTTACCGCGTTTGATGTTCGCGAAGTGTTCTATGACTCGTTCAGCAACACAATTTATTTTCACTGACATTTTCATCTTAGCAAGATTCTCAGCAGTAGGTTTATTTAATCTGTATCTACCATAAACAACAGCCGCTACAGGATATGCTCGCACATAATACGGTTTATCTATACCTGTTAGTAATCCTGGTTTAGAATTATTACTCACTGTGACAGATTTTTTCCGTTAATTACAGGATCGCGTTTATCACGAGTGATCCAAACGTCGTTCTCGTTATTCACAATAAATTTTATTCTGAATATAAATGTATCGTTACTGAGTGAGCTAATTATTTTTTTAGCTCGTGTATCGTTCATCGTATTTTCAATATCAGCTGCTCTCCACGTCGACCACATATGAGCTGCTCCATCATCGTAAAATTCTTTTTTGGCCTGATCTAGCTCAGGAATGATATTTCTGCTTCGTCGAGATCAAAAACCATTTTGTTATATTTTAAACAAGTATATCTTTAAATAAATATGAACAATTGTAAATGGCTCATGGTTGGTTCGTTTACTTGTTGCGGTAGATCATGCAGAAAAGAATACTGCGGAATACATTCAGCTTATATAAAGCGAGGTGGAATTGGTCCTACGAGATGTATCAGATGCAACATTGGAATACGAGGAAAAACCAGAATATGTGCAGAATGTGGCGAAAAAAGATGCAGAGAGTTAAAAAGACACTATGACAAAAAATCTCCTGATAGTAATATTGCTATCAAGTGTGAGGAGGATTATTTGAGTAGGTTCTCAGACAAACTTTGATTTAGACAAATGGAATATATATAATGAATGCCATATTCATGAAACATCCAATCTACGATAGCTACGAAGCATCAGCTGATGGTACGATCAGAAATTGCAGATTAAAAAACCACTCGGTAACGTTAATAACGTCGGTTATCTCATGATTAACATCGGTGGTAAAAATTGTTATAACCATCGATTTGTGTTTGAATGCTTCATGGACCAATTGAGTGCGATTTAGTTATCGATCATATTGATGGAAACAAACTCAACAACTCTATAGAAAATCTGCAGGCAATAACACCAAGTGAGAATCTGAAGAAGGGAAATACTGGTGGACGGAGGGTTTCTAAGGCAGTAAAATCAATAAATACAGAGACAGATGAAGAAATATATTTTCAATCAATGTACTTGGCTGCAAAATATTTTAGCATCAATCCCAATTCGGTACGGCTTGTTGCAGAGGGAATAACTAAATCGGCTTTTTCTGATAAATCCGGTAGCTGGATCAAATTCTCTTACTTTCCTCTCATATTAGATAAGTAAATTTATTCATGAATATGAATCAAGAAAATATCAACGAGATAATAAAGTCTATTGAGACGCTAAAAATCAAAGAAATACAGCTATCAGATGATTTAGATTCTGATAAGATCGTATCAGATTTTGATACCATCATGCAACACAAACAAGAAAATAGATACACATTGTCGTCTGAATACAGATTCATCGAAAAATTACAATCTGCGATGTACAGATCGCTCATCAACATCGATGAAGCTGGTATAGGTGATTTTGCTCCGTTAGCACGTGTCGTTGAAAAGATTCGATCATCTTTATATGATGAATACGAGTCCAAAAAAAAAATAGATACACGTGCACGACAATTGCGAAGATTGATAGATGTTGAAAAATAGTTTTATTTTCTGTAAATATTTTATTTTTTCTGTAAATATTTTTTTCTGTTATTTTTGGCTATTTTGGACGAAAAAATGACCATTTTGGGCGATTTTTGGCTATTTTGGACGAAAAAATGACCATTTTAGTCGATTTCACTCATTTGATAGGTTAAGTAGGATACCCGTTTCTTTGATTGATTTCAATTAGAGATGATACAAAAGTCAATAAAAACCATTGATTTTTGACTATTTTGATTGCTTTCTGAGTTAATTTTGAGTTAATTTTGTTGATTTTTGGTCGATTTTGGTTGATTTTTATTTGTTTTTGCTGACTCTTGTATTTCTTCTAATTGAAATTAATTAGAGAATCGACCATGTTGGATAACTCATCCAATGGGTAAAATGGGCAAAATAGTCAAAAAATCGACCAAAACAGTCAAAAAAATCGACCAAAACAGTCAAATTTCACTGAATTTTACAAAATATCACTAAAAAAAAACAAAAAAAAATTATACTCAACGTTTCTCCGCGTGTATTGAACAGATGTCCAGATTGATCAGTCGGGAAAAATGTACGTGCTGTAACAATCTATTATGACATCGAAGATAAACAGGATTGATTGGTTCTTGTATCAGCAGAAATCCTGGTGGATCCTTTGGTGAAAATAAATACAAGACGAATCCTTGTTTTGCCTGATCAGAGACAGATGCATCAGCGATGTAGCTGTTCTCTATGATATCACAATTAAGATTGACCGCGATGGTGGTGGTTATATTGACTATCTCAGGTGAGAGATGTCTACCGGTGCCATCACCCTCAGCGCTGTCGCGCTTGAGAATAGATGGTGGTTGTAGCAGTGATTTTTTTCTCCACGCGGCGTGTAATTCAGAAAACTTTTCATCAACGGTTTTATTGAGAGAATCTTTCATTTTATCTGCAGTGTACCCAGGTAATTTAAAATTTGGTAATGTTGCCTCAGTTAGTGAATATGTGGTCATGAATTTTTCCCTGTTACCTGATTTATCACCTGAGTATTACCTTAATTAACGCAAAATTAAGATCTTCTGTCCTTTTTATGATAAATTGTATTCTTCTTATTTGATCAGTAATTTTATCACATGAACTTGATGTGTCAAAAATACACTCGTGAAAATAATTTTGTAATATTTGTTGTTGTTTGTTATAATCTTCAATTTTATTAAACATACTGATGATATTACTTAATTCATAATCACCACCAATATTTAACATCCAGACCATATCATCTTTTCCTCTGTAATAAATCTTGTCGATTTTGGAAAAGTATATATCCCAGTTATAAGGAAGACATAACTAACATCTACGCTGGTAGATGTATCAACTCCTGTTATATCCGTGGTATAATCCTTATCCGCGGTATAATCCTCTCTCCGTGGTTCTGGTGGTATCGATGGTGTTGGTGATTTAACCTCTGGCCAACCCAGTACGGTTCTTATTGAACTCGCGTAGATATCTACCTGGTAATTCGAGTTTATCTCGATAATTGATTTTGATGTTGGTTCGTGCACAGTTATCTTTATTCCGGGATAGGCTCCTGTTATATTTTTTATTCTGTGCACGAGCTTGTCATTAATCTGATCGATCTGATAGCTACCTGCTGGTAATCCAACCACATTCCAATCAGGAGTACCATCGGGTCTGTTTTTATAAGCAAAAACAAAAGAATTATTTGACTGCAGTCCACCAAATGATTTTGATCTGATATTTACCAGCTGTAATAAACGCGTAACTGAGCTAATGCTATCTCGCTGATAGAGATAGGAGTAGGAAAAATAATACTGAATTCGGGTTTAGTTGAACTAGCTGAGATCATCGTTATTCTTGTCACCGTTGTGTTCGTTGCAATCTGTTGCAGCAGCTCGGTCATTATTTATATTGATATCTTTAATCGCTTGATTATAAATCCTAGATATCAACGCGAATTCTACGTCGGATATAACACCGTCGTTGAGACTTTCTGATAGCAGCAAAGATAATTTAGAATACGCTGCTGGTGCTGTATTTAGTTTATCTTTATATGCGATTAATTTTGTGTTGGTACACGAAGATATCTTTTTTGTTATGATACCAAATACACCAGCTAACGTGGTGGTTGTAGAAACAATCACCGTGATAACAATAGTAGCGGTCATCGTTAACGCAGACAGGATTATTCCAATACCAGTTATAACCGCTGAGACAGAATAAACGATAACATCGATGATAATCAATCTGCGTTGGTATTTTTTTATTTTTACCTGATAGACGTCGATGATACTCTTCAGCGACATCTGCCACGCACGATCCCGACTGTACCTGTATTCCATTATATTTATCGATCAAAAACTAAATGAAGAAGGTGTCTCAGCGATAAATTCAATACACCACCATATGGGTGTATCTGGTGGTGGTGTTGGTTTATTAGCGTCAGTGGGTTCGAATTTAAATGTCTCTTCGATATCTTTATTTAACAAAATATTTAATATACCGAGAAATCTATCTGAGTGGTGTCTCCATTTATATTTTTCACAGGTGATTCTGAATGTGTCTGAGTAAAAAATATTTATTCTGTATGCGCCAGTGACAGGTGCTGTATAATTGAAAGAAACATTTGATACATTCGTCCACTTGAATACTCCTGATGCAACAACAGGCGTTAGATTAATGAATAAATTTGATATCGCTGGTGGAATTTTGCTAAGATCGGTTTTACCATTGACTGAGGTATTAACGACAGCGAGTTTTTTATTTATTTTATCTGTTTCATCTACGCCAGCCTTTTGAATCATCTGCACAGACATGATCTTGATGTATCCGCTATTTCTCTCGATGGCGTTAGCATTTTTCCTGGTATCTTCTTTGAAGACGTTAAAATCAGCCACGTGAGTTTCATATTCGTTTCGTTTGATTATATCACCTATCTTTACTTTGCTAGTCTTTAGTTTTCCGTATTCATCCTGAAAAACAGCAACCTCACCAGGATCTGCTTCTGCTAGCGATAAAATATTGTTAACGTCGTCCTTCGTAGCGTATCTTGATAAATCACCGGTATCAAATTTTTCTCTCTCTAGTATTTTTCTTATTGTTCTTGTTAGCAGAGATCTACCGTAAATGTCAACCATTATACTCTTTGTTTTTGATCTAATTTATCTGACGTGTACTCGTGGACCGTTTTATGATAGGGTTTTTTTTTTAC
This sequence comes from Sinohyriopsis cumingii, assembly GCA_028554795.2. Taxonomy (NCBI): domain Eukaryota; kingdom Metazoa; phylum Mollusca; class Bivalvia; order Unionida; family Unionidae; genus Sinohyriopsis; species Sinohyriopsis cumingii. The sequence continues at coordinate 135,349,258 of CM068826.1, read as the reverse complement.
CTGGATATCGCTGATAAAATATTGATTGCTTCGTCGCCACAAATCGGAGGATCGGTTAGTGCTTGTGTTGGTAGCGTAGAATACCACGTTGGAGTATTTAGCTGAGCTACATATTTTAAAAACTCTCTAGGTGGGGCTAGCCCGTATGAGTCAGCATAGATAATCTCACGTGGATTAATAGCGTACGCTACCCAATCAGTACCTGGTCCGGCTTTGTTATCGAGATTTATGATCCCCGTTTCGTATTTATTCGGACGAGCTGGTAATTGATCTCGCATAAATACGCCTCTGAAAAATTTTATTTTTTGTTTTTTAGCAGCATTAATTAGATCGTAATTCAACATCGGTGTTATCTTCTGTACCACACCCCGGGAGTTCCTGGCAGAGAAACTCCTTTCCCCTAGTACCATGGAGGTGTCCTGTTAATCGGAGTCCTCGTCCTTTTTTTTACCATATCGTCCACTGGTGACTTTTTGTGCTAGTTTTTATGACCTGCGTATCCGATCGCACCTAATGTAGCCGCCTTTGCTACAGCTGGTGCAGCCGCGGCTATTAATGCTGGTATAGCAGCTAATAGCGGGAAAATACCACCTACCTTAGCCATATCTTTTATAGCGGCCGGAGATAGCGTGATTTCTGTTCCGGTGTTAGATGATCTAGCTTTATTAAAATGCTTTTGTTGCGTTTTTGTTATCGATAGTTTATTTGGACCACCTTGAATCTGATCGCGCTTTAACGTTAATTTTGTCCCACATTTTTTCGCTAATTCTGATTGTAGTTTTTTTATCTGACCCGAAGTCAGAGTCACACTAACATGTTTATACGGCATTTATAAAATTTACGATTGATTTAAATCACATTTTCTCCACAGGAGCGTCGATGATCCTCATTTTGCCTTGGATACCCTCGAGGATCATGGTTCTATCGCTGAGTATAACAGCAATAGCTCTGTATTGAGTGACCACATTGGGTTGAGTTGCATCGAGTGGACCGACTCTGGCCTTAAAATGAATATCAACGACTGATTGTTTTATCAAATCAATGTGTTCCAGCGAAAAATAATACATCGGATAGAATTTTTTTAAATCTAACTGAGATATTTGTAATCCAGTATCAATATTTTGATCTCGACCCATATAGCTCCACAAACGATGATAACCACGCGCTACTAAGCCTTCTGCGTAATTTAGCTGAATCTCTTCAATTGGTTCTTGATGTCCATTGATCCTCAGTGATACATCGCGGACATTGAAATGATCGAAAATCATATGAGTTTGAGTTTGATTACCTACTCGGTCAGCTCGTTGAAGAGTCACAAAGATATGTCTTGGTGCAGATACACCCTGCTGTGATGCTATATGCCAGGTAAAATTGCCCTTGATGTTATGCTGGATGCTATCTGTGTACGTCGTCAGCCACGACATCACTGATTTACCACCTTGATTCATAAACGATAACAAATTTATCTCTTCTTCTATCGATGGTGTCATCGAAGGCATCCACAGAGTTAGTTTTTCTAACACAACCCTGCCGTCGTCAGGTCCCGTCCTCCAGATAGCGACGTTGCTGTCACCTTTTCGATAAAAGACAACCGTGTGTTTGGCTCCAAATATAACTTTTCTGAAATCTCTGCAGAATCCAAATATATGTGACAGCGGGATAGCACATGAAAATATTTTGCTGTCACCCGATAACATAGCGGTACGCGTGGCAAACCCGAGATTGCACCCATCGTTTTCAGTTATGATCATATTTTCAACATCAGCATCGGAATTATCTTGTTTTTTTTGGTCGTCTCACGAGAAAATGTGCATTCTCAGCAGCATCTGAATTATCCTTGGTGAACATCATGCTAGGACCAGCCGATCTGGTGAAATCATCTGAATATCTCGCTAGGCCTATGATTGTGGTTGCCACATCAACGTTGTCGTTAATTGATTCGATTTCTCTACCATCGATCATGTATGCAGCACTCTTAAATAGCGCCATAATACCGTTGTTGACTAATCCAACTTTGACAGCTGCTCCATAATTATTACCACCGTCTTTCATGATTTTACCAACCACCTCGATGAATGCCTCACACGGTAGAAAATATCTTGTTGTATCCTGTACTTGTAATTCGATTCTGCTGCTGCTGTCTGGTGTTATCGCGTCGTACGAGTAATACTGGTAGTCTCGCACTGAGTCGTCTCTCTCTGCTGGTTCATCCAATTTGAAAGCTTCATTAGATGTCCGCGAAAACATATTTCATTAAATAAATATTTTTATCGTCTAAAACGAAGACGCCCTCCGAATGCAGAGGTACTAATTATTTCTTGCTGTGGTTGTTGTACCTGTTCTAACGCCAACGATGCTAGTTTTTGATTAGATGCGTTATTTATGATTTTGCTGATGTCGCTAGGCATCTCAGCCGTAACAGGCAATTTATCCGCGGGTTTTGGTTTCCCTCTTACTAATCGCAATATTCTATCTTTAATAGCGTCGTATGCTTTGCTGGTAGCATCACCAACGGTACCTATGACTTTGTCGCGAGCAACCCCTATGGCTTTCGACGATAGCTGCTTAGCTAGAGGACCAACCTTAGGAGCTATTCGGGTGAAAAATTTAATGATTGAATCACCTATCCCCGATCGGTATTTGAGTTTATACACAGGTAATCTCGAGTTCATGATACGAGCCTGTATTGCTCTCTGATGGCTTTTATGTACGATCATCTTTATTTATAATCTGATTATGTAATCGCTGTGATAATCGTCTACGAGTTCATCAATAAGATCGCGATAAATAGATACGTCGATGATTTTCCCTTGAAACAATCTTCGACAGATATCTGTTGCTTCATTAACTATCTCGTGCGAGTTATTTCCGGCTCGTTTTCCTCCAAAAAGAACCTCCAGCAGAGATACATCATTAACGACGCTATCGGGACAGATGGTATATCCGCTACCTGTTTTTGGACCACTCCAAAATGATGCAAGAAATCCTGGTTTTTTTTCCTATTCTTTTTCCTTATTTTTTATCATGATGTAAATTTCATCCCTGAAATCATCGTATCCTTCATCTTCGAGATTAACCTCTTCATTTTTGCTAGCAAAATACAACATAGAAATCCAATCATCAAGAGTGAGACGTTTGTTGTGATATTCTTTTCTCAAATAATTATTCCTGTTTTCATATTCATACGCAGCTAAACGCGCTAATTCATTTTCATCTTTCTTAATATCATCTAAAATACTATGATTAAATTATCTAGATGCAATCTCACCGATCATCTTCGATTCGTCCTCTGGGATATCTGATTCATCTTCCTCTGGACGTAGTTTTTCTTCCTCTACCTCACTAACAAATGTTTTATAATCTGAGTCATTCAGATTATATTTTTTTTCTTATAAAAAGCAAAATATAACGTTGGAGTCCAATTAGATTCTTTCACACGATCAGCATAATCCGACATCAAATACTTGCTTCTTTCATCGTAATCATGTGTAGCAATCTCGGTGATTCTTTAACGATCCACGAAAAATTTAGTGATAGCCTCCGGTTTGAACATCAATGCAGTGGTTTTAGGCGTAAGCTGAGATTGTATTTTGTCATAAAATTTTAAAAACTCTGGATCTTTAGGATCTATCCTTGATCTTTTGGAAGCAAAATATACATCTGCAACCCACTCTGCTGATGAAAATGTTTCTCCAGTATATTTCTTTTTTACATATTTACCGCTCTCAGCGTAGCTATATCGATCCATTTTTTCTCATCTTTGATATCTTGAAGAACAGTATCTTTAAATATGGTATGCGGCATGAATTCGGGTACCTCTACAGGTTGAGGTTGCGGCACAGGTTGAGGTTGCTGCGTAGATCGAGGTGCCTTCCCAAACCTCTTTATCGCATCAATATAACCAACATATTTAGGATAAATTCTATCGGTGTCATTATGTACATAGTAAACCCATTTATACCATTTTACACGACCAGGAACACTGCTGATATATTCACGTTTTAAAATATTTTTTCGCTGAGGAAATGAGGCAAAGGCGAATCTAGCAAGAGCATTAACATCTGCCATTGCTTTTATTCTCGTTACGTCATCATCGGTGAATTTGTCGGCGGTACGAATCTTAGTGGTAGTTTGTTTCTCAATTCTTCTCAGCACAGGTAGAATTCCTTCTTTCAACGTCTCAGGATCTTTTATATCACCTAAGAAAGCCTTCTCGGTTGCTTTGGTCACTGGCTTAAATAATTCCTGCGTTGTCTCAGCGAATCCTTTTTTTGCTTCTTGAATAGCTTGTATTTTCTTTTTGACTTCTTTTTGTACTGATAGATACTCTTCTATTGCTTTTAATCGCTCTCGTGCTATTCTTGAACTAAGTGATTCTCCAACATCCATGTTATTTTATTTTCATTTTGTATCTTGAAATTGAAATCTTAAAATCCATTTAAACACCACAGCAGCAGGGAGGGCGCCTACCAATAGTTGGTCGTCAAAATGTAATCAGAGATAAATAAAAATCATGAACAGGTTATTCTGCACCTAGATCTTCGAACTAAGGTTTTATTTTCGGATTGAGGGTCAATAAAGATATAACTCTTCCAGGAAGCCTTTATTTGGTAAATAGAACCTTTCTCCGGATTAGATTTCTCTGGAGGGTTTATTTTTTGTCGGATCCCCTAGGTCTGTTCGCCCTCCCTGCTGCTAAAGCCTTTGTCAGGTCCACGAAGACAGCATACAGATTCATGTTCTGCTGCGGTCTGGGCGAAAACGACACTGAGACTCGAGGAGGTTATCTTCTAACACTGATGCAATAAGCCTCTTGAGGATGATGCGAGCAAGTATATATATATATATATATATATATATATATATATATATATATATATATATATATATATATATATATATATATATATATATATATAAAGACTCTGTTGTTACTAGATATATGGCAAAAGGAGCTCTTGAGAATGATGTTAATCAGGAAATTATTCCTTTAGCCGACACGTTCATTGGTGAGGCTTTTGATGAGGTCACATTGCGTATTGATCGTTCAACATATATTGATTAATCTTTGTACTACTTATTCTCTTTGTTCTAATCAATCTAACACAAGTCTCCTACATTGTTGTCGATCCTGTGATCTGTTTGTTATACAGGGCTATTAGCGAAATTGAAGGCACATACGTGCCTGCTTGTTATTGTGTTGAAAATAGGTCGTTAAAAGAAAATGGAGACCAATCAGAAGATAATAAGGTTCATAGACAACCTATTGCTACATTTGGCGATCCATTTTGCAGAGTAATGGTAGACTATGCCGATCCCTTACTTAAGGCAAATTCAAAGCATAGAATATAGGATTTTGGCAGAACCACAAAGGAAATTAGTTTCGGCCTGGCAATAAAGTTGTAACACATCAATAACAATCCTGTGAGGCAATATAAAAACAAAGAAACGTTGCCTTCTAAATGTGTTTAATAGGTAAGTTGATAGAGACAGCGTTGTTAATCATGTAGTCATTTAACTTATATGTGTCCCATACTGTAAGGATTTAAGCGTTGGAATGAAGTTAGAGCGTAGTGACTTTGGTGTAACCAATCTTCGGAATTCAGATAAACTGAATGATTTAGGCCATAAACTTTAACATCTACATCCACAAGAACATATTGAACTAAAACATGGGCTCTTGTTTCCAACTGTCCAGCATTAACGAATGACATTACTATTGTCGATTTTATAACTATGAAACAACATCTGTAACGCGTAAACCTTCTCAAATACGTATATTTGAAAAAAATGTCATTATTTGCCAGACAATGATCTCATAGAACCAATAAATGGTGACTAGAGATTAACCTCTACTCTTGTGCAGAAACCAAACAATACGTTCCGCATGTCTATTGACTATATAAACGTGTACATGGAAAGGACATAGGAAATGTCGGCATTAGAAACTCCAATGTAATGTGGTGCCGTTTGGGATGAAAGATTCGCCTTTTACTTTTCAACGTTTAATGAACTTGATTACAATTAGTCTAGATAATTGTTACTTTTACAGTGATGACTCATCATCTACAAGGAGACTTGGAAAGGTCACTTGCACACCGATCGAGAATTATTTCATAAACTCACTAATACAAATTTGATAATTGATGTATCCGAACGTGAGTTTTGCCCTGCTTGTGTTACATAAGTATGTTAATAGAGATAGCGTATTACAAACGTATATTAATAGAGATAGCCCTGTTAATTATTCAGTCCATCTAGGTGTATCTGTGAGATTTTAAATGATGGAATGAAATCGGACTGTAGTGACTTTAATTTAGCTAATCTTCTAGTCAGAACTGTTTAGAAATCTGGACCAGAAAGTTTCGCATCTAAAGTCACAAGAACAGAATGAACTGAAACAACTATTATTTTAATATAATCAAATATTTCCAGGTGTTCGAACTCGAAAAAATAAACGTTACTATGATCTTGAAATGTGTATATTCTACACCTGTTAAACAGCATCCGTACAAGATAAATCCCCCAAACAGGAATGCCTGAGAAAATAAAGTCAGTATTTGTCGTAGAATGATTTCATTGAACCAAGTAAAAGTAATTGGAGTTAACTATGTATTGATGTGCCGAAACAAAACAAATAGTTTCGGCATGTGCGCAGACTATACAAAATGAAGAGTTTCACCATAATAGATCAATTTCCATTGCGAATAATTGTTGACTGCATTGACAACATTGGAAACGCAAAAAGTGTCACTACCTTTGACCTCGTTGTGGACTCTGGCGTCTTCCACTAAAGGAAATAGCGATGGAACTTTCGGCGTAACTCCATACGGACTTGATCAATATAAAGGTATGCAGTTCGGGATGAAGGGTTGGCCTTGTACTTTTCAACATTTGATGAACATTATTACATATGGTCTAGATAATTGGGACGAATGCATCGATGAAATCATGGTCTAAAAGGCACTCGCAAGTTCACATGGAAACCATTAGGAAATTATTTGATATACTCAGGGATACAAATTTGACAATTGATTTAAGCAAGAGTGAGTTTAGTTGTGCATGTGTTACATTTTTAGGACATATTGTAGGATAAGGTAAATATAAACCTATAGATGCTAAGGTCAAGGCTATATCTGAATTCCCGGTGCATATCAGTATAAAGCAGCTTATGTGATTTGTGTCTATGGCTTAATGATATCGGAACGTTTGGTCCAATATTCCATGACTGCTGACTCCTATCGAATGTCTTGAGTAAGAAAATCAAGTTTCATTAGTCTGCATTTTGCTTAACAAGATGAGAGGTCAAGTTTATTGTTTGCTTAAATCTATACAGGTGACGTTTTAAAGAAACAAACATATCCTGTCGATGTGCCACAGTCCAACTTACCTAATATTATGCACATGTATCCCTTGTATCAGGGTACCATAATCGCGTTCAGCTAGGAAAATGGTGATATAAAGTTCCTTCATGTTTATTTGTAATTACGTGAAAACAAGCCTTTTTTCACAACTTTGTTTAATGATAACTATTAGCGTAAATACAGCAGTTACGCATCGTAGAATAGACCACCTGTAATGGCGATATCCCAGAGGGTATATGTCTGCTTTTATTTCCACATGAATGAAGTTCATAATTTCATCGTCAGCAGTAAAGTCCTTTGATTGCACAAAAATCAAATTTTCCCATATCTCTTCCTTGAGAAAAATATAAAGATGCTCCCTTCTTAAAAAGTGTTAAGTGTAGCAATGGCCCTTCCATGTGCGAGATCTATTCCAAGCTTGAGAACCTCTGTCACTGTTATGTCCTTTGCCTAATTTTGCTCGGGCAGTTAAATACAGTACGTCTGGTAAAAGTAGCAAACCAAACTAGAATTCTCTTTATTTGAAATATGTATTCCAGTTCTTCGCCTAAGTTTTCTCGTCTTCCGCCAATCAAGCTACTTTGTCTGATAAAAATAGTCTTGTCTCAGTTTCTTACAAAACAACGAAGCCCATCCAGAGATCACACTAAACTATATCCAATCGGTAAACAAGAGTAGCACAAACCCTGCATGATACGCTCGTCACATATGGCACATGATACACCCGACAAAAAGGCAAACGATAAGCCCGTTACAAACGGCACATGATATGACAGTCACAAACCGCACATGATACGCCGGCATAAACAGCACATAATATGAAATAAAGTTCATTGCCTTTACTTAAATATTAAACAATTATAAGATGCATATAACATATTCAGGCTATGAACCCTTTGCATTTCATTCAATTTGTCAACGGGTACTAAAATGCCTCCAACATGGAATAGTATCGTACAAATGTATATCTCAATATAAGATTATTTCGTAAGAACAATGTTTTAAAGTTATGTCGATATTTCCAAACATCTAGATTAAAAGAGATTTGATTTTTTTTCCATGAAAATAAACGCATTCTGCCATTAAAGATGTATATAGGATGTATCAGCATTTGTAATTTCTTTTATTTATGTTGCCCTTTACATCAAAAATGGCCAATAAGAACGTTTAAATAAATATAAATTACTTCGCACGACTTTAATAATTTTCATATTTCTACGCAACTATATCTGCCCCTCCAATCCATATTTCTGCCAATCTACATCTGCCAATCAAGGCCGGAAACAAGATTTGTTTGCCCAAAGAAAAATTCCCAAGAAGCCCTCAAAGAACTTCTGGCTGTTGAGGGTCCTGCTGCCATTTTTTACTTTCTGGTATCTATATCTGCAACTCAATTATTATCTTCAATTGCATATTTCTATGAATCTACATCACCTTAACAAGACTTATATCCACTTCTCTCTTAGCTGTATTCATTATTTATTCCGATGCAGCAGTCGAGCATTCGTCCTGCATTGTTCGACAGACCAAGAGTTATACAATTACACGAAATAACAACAGCACCACAATTATGTTGCGTCAAGAAAGAAAAGTTGTTTTGGAGGAATCTTTCATTGCTAAATGATTTTTGGTATTCCGCTGTGTAATTTATAAAGATATTCCTTACATATGAATATGTCCCTCCGATACAAGCAACTGGTTTAGAAATAAGAGAAAGTTTTTTAAGTTAGTGTCCTTTTTATTTCATATTTTGGAACAGTTATCCACCAGATGTACACCATTTTCAGAATGTAACAACATCAAAGGGCCCAACGAATTTTAAAAACAGAAGCAGCAGGGGGTGTCAGCAAACACTAAGGGGCGACCTGGCGACATTTCTACTGGTAAATATAAATATACAAGTCCTTGTTTTCGTAACCGGTCCTTGTTAGGAAAACTTGTTATTAGCCCCGTTACTCAATTATTAGGCCTCTGTAATGTTTTGTCACATTTCAAGCAACTATTATTTTATTTGATGGCAATGGCCCAATCGTGGCCAAACATTTGTTTTTATAAAATACCTTCATTTGTATTTTCGGGCAACAAAACTAGACTGAGCTTTTTCTTGGCACCAAATTGTGACAGTTCATTGTATTGCCGATTTATGGGGTCCCTTTGTCAGCATTGTTCTCAACTTTTTCTTGATCCATTATATAATTGATTTGTCTTCAAATGAATTATTTTTAATGTATCGTTAAAAATATTCGTTTGTATCTTTGATTTGTTTTTCAGCGTCATGTTATACTTCAAAAAACCGTTACTGAGCACGAACTGTACGTCCGCCGCATACGACACATAATTGTATTATACCGTTGAATCCAACACCACAATTCATGCATGGGTTTGGTCCGGTACATCTTGGGCAACTACTCTGTAAATGAATTCCACAGTGATCGCCGCGACAGTTTTTCCTCCATGGAACAGCTGATCCCAGCTTCAGCCACTTGCAAGTGTCATGTTTGATGAATAATTATGCTATGAGGTAAAGTCTAATTACATATAAGGTATAACATAATATTAGAGAGAAGTAATAATATACAATGGGTAGATTGACGTAAACTATATTACTACAATACGGTTATCAAGATCTCACAGGTATCAAACTGATACCGGCAAAATAAAAAACGGATCTAAAAATTATTAAAAATAAAATCAGTTCCCTAGAAACAACACGAGATAAGTTCACATGATTATCAACAACTGAGCCATCAGCATCAGGATTTGATCTTGATGGACTGATCGATGAAGGAAAACAATTACCTTTTGAACTAAAGTTACATGAAATAATCAGAATGGAAAAAATTGAGTTTTAAAATGATAGCGCGATTCATGTTTTTCGACGTTTAAAACAATGGCGATGGCATATTTATTTATTCAACAATAAATCAAAGATTTGCTGACAACAAAAAAATTATCGTCAAAAAAGAACAAGAATGTTTTTTTTTTCTTCAGAATAAAATGTATTATTGAACAACAAGGAAAAGATGGACCAACACGGATCATATATGATAAATTTGAACTTGTCGAAACAATAACTATCGGGGTCGATTGTTATTGTCAACAAAAACACAAAGCCAGGAACACTAGTTGGTGTCGATAACCCATAATACAAAAACGATTCTCCAGCTAACGCTGTTGTTTACGCGATTTATTATCTGAATGACCCTGAAATAACTGCTCTTCAACCTATGAAAACAGGAACATTAAACTGTGGCTCAGCGTGTCAGAGAACATTTCGTAAACTCCAGGTGTGGAAATAGACTTACAGAATCGATAATAAAAAATTATTAATAGGGAAGATTGCTTAATCAACGGATCTAAAATAAATGACGTTGCTGTATTTGGAAAAAAGCATTAAAATGTCCAGTCATGTTAAAAACAATTACAAACTAGATTTTATATCACTCAGGAAATTATAGTAGAGGAGTGCACCAATCGCGATTATAGACCATAACGCTCATCGATGGACCAAGACTGTAACGAAATTTCCACGGGAAAAAAAGGATACGATTTTTTTTATAACGGCGATATTTGTTAAGAAATCTTCATCATCAGTAAAAATGATCCCGTGTCTGTTTGGTTGTTTTAGAGTGATCTAGATTCATAGTTTGATTAGTTTGTTTTTTCCGTCTTGTGTACTTTATCGAAAAGAATCCCTCCAACACACTACGAAACAAATTGCCTTAAAATATTGCACCAACATAAATGAATAACTCATTAACTGTTTTACAATATCATCTGTTGTAGCTCACATTGCACAACAAAAATTCAGTGGCATCCAACACCAATGAAATTTCACAAAGATATATCACAGTCTTGTGTCGAGTTTGTCCTTAGTGGTTTATGGAACACAAAATATAATTTCGTCGACATGATGTAGGTTGATCATGTTGCTGCTTATCCAGCTAGTCTTCTTAGGTGTGGAGAACGTAAACCGTATTTTAAACGATTTGGTCATTCGACGCATGAAATGACCAGAGTTGCAATAAACTTTTCACTGCCTCTCGACTATGATGTAACAGGATTTGTGGAGATCGAATCATTCGAGTTTGCGTCAAATGTTCCTCCGGTTATAACAATCCGGATTAACCGTCATTCTGATCCGCCAGATAACCCCAATGTCTGCTGCGTAAAAATTGGGCTCCAATAGTGTTATTACGACATGTACTTGTAGAAAATAAACTTGTATTGCTTAATATAACATCAGCGAAACTTTCATACAAACCACAAAAATCTGTCTGCTTGCCACGCAATGACACATCATCTGACAAAGAGATCTGCAGAAAACGTATTGGCAAATTTACACGGGGGTCGTCATCTAATAATAAACGTCGTTGAACAAGATTAGTTATGGACAAGGCGGAAATATATTTGCTAATAAAAGATACTACGACGCATCGTGTGTTTTCCATAATGGATAGTGTAAATGCCAGCACTGTAAAAAATATAGCAAATATAGTTTTCTCCTACGACGGCGACTCTCCTCAGTTTACTCATCTTAGATCTTCGATGCTTGCGTATTCATCAATAAACCTCTTATCGATGATTAACCCATTATCCAATGAAGCTGTTAGAGTCGCCACTGATTCATTTGATATTAGTTAGTCAACAATGAATCCTTTTGAGTCATTTAGCGAAGACACAAAAGCGGCTCAATGGGGTCATTTAATAATAAAGCGTAAAAAATCACGTAATTATTCTCTGTCCGTTGATGTTAAAACACCCGAAATTTATTACAGCAATGATAATTGATCACATATGTCATCAGCGCCGTCAGTGAATGTTCAATCACGAGATATAAAGCAATATATCTTAATGACCATCGTAGTTCCGGTAAAACAACACCTGCAATACATTTGTTTAGCAACTCGAACATGACTGTGTTAACGCCAACTCACCGGCTTGCCAGAGAGATGAAACAGCTTGGTGTCAAATCGTGCACATATACGTTTATTTAGATGGCGAAGTGGTAAATGGGGTCCAGCATGTATGGGACAAAATACATACCGAGAATAACTTTTTGAGACGAAATATGTGCTGTGTCCAAAGACACATTAAAGATGTTTCTTGATTACCTAGCGAAAACAAAAAGCAATTGAGAAAATCCTCCGCCGTTCACCGGAGAATCCACGCATGAGTGATTAAAAATTACTTTAGCCACTACAGAGAAATATGGTATGACCGTCGATCGGGCGATGAAAAATTACTACAGTTGAAATCGCTAATCATATTACAGCCGGACAAGATTCAGTGTGAAATAATGCGTACCGTAATTCCAGAGACACCAATGTCTGATTTCTGGAACTCATGGCGACCTAATGATTTGATAGTTGTATCCAGGATTATTGTATGTAATACACTTCAAAGTAAACTAGTTGAGCTTCACAAAGAAAAGTTTCCAGATCTACCAGACATTCGTTCAGCATGTGTTCTATTAAATCGTTCAACAGAGCATGTCGCGCACATAAAAACTAACAGTTAATTCTTCACTGCGCATGTCCAATAAATTATATTCTTAGTAGGTTAGACGAAAACGTATTCGTCACCGCAATAGATTATGACATCGTAAGTAAATAGGATTAGTGAGTTGTTTTGCTGTGTGCCTTTGATGATTTCTTTCAGGGATGCCTTCCATGTACATGCTTGATTATATCTGTACGATTGTATGGAATTCATTGTCGCTATAAATTTGTTGCTAAATTACCAACTGAGGTGTTTTTGCTGCGAATTCAAGACATCATCAAAACGTCGTTGCGGGTAAGTCTTTATCTTTATCTGCTGGTTCCAATATGAATCTTTGTTCTGTATTTTGATTTAACACAACTGACGTGGTTTCCGAAAATCAATCAGTAGAATAATGCCATGGAAATGTGGTTAATACGGAGAGCCTGTACACCCCGGTGACCTCAACGGTATGTTTAAGTGAGTTGTTTTGTTGTGACCATATATCTAATCCAGACGCTACTGTGTATACCGCGTTGATGAACGGAGTCTTATGAACTACACCATCAGTAATATTTTTTGACATTTCTTCAATTTCTGTGAGCTTAAAGCCGGCGTCCATTGGATTTCTAAAGAAATCATTAGCAACTCTATTTATGCTTCTGCGCAAATTCTTAAATTCTTATTATTTTATTCAGATCTGAATTTGGCCAATTGAACACTGATTGTTAATAAAGCTGTCTAGATGAATAGTTGTTTGCGAATGTCAGCAAGCTTAGTGCTGACAATTGAGTTTCCAAAGAAACAATAGGCAACATCAAGAATAATCTGATGGTTTCTGACAAGCCTCACAAAAGCAGTTACATGACGATTATACTCATAACACAGTGCGTTTAATCTATCATTCGTTGTCGTTAACGAGGTCTGTATCGCGGTGTTGTTGTCGTCTACATAATACTTCATTGCAGCATAATCGGCTAATTTAGGTTCTCCCAAACAAGCAGTTCTATTTCCATTCATGATGAGTAAACCAGTCATTGAGCCACTGAACATAGGAACATATCTACGAAACCCATCACGGATCGTTGCGATTGATATGTTCGAGCTTTTCATTTTTTCGTCGCCAGCAATACAACGATGTTATCGTTGGTTGCACCTAAACTTCGAAGGATAATATCGGCCCACCTGATATTACTCGTTTTTAACCGTCCTTGCTGATCCTGAAAACAACAACTTCATGGTAGTCAACCCCGGTGAAACTCATAAGCTCAACTCGCGGCACAAACGTGGACAAATCAACATGACTTTGGTACCTATAGCAGATCATCCGTAAATATCTACCATTATCAATGTATAAACCTTTAAGTCGATGCCGTCCGCTGTTATATTCGTGCACGACTTTATTCGGCGTAACTGATGACCTTGACGCGGCGTTAAGTATAGCAAGTATTTCTGGACCGCATATAGTTAGGTCCGATAATGTGTGTGTTGGTAATCTTGAATATATGATAAGTATGTCACCTCGTAAGCCAATGTTCCTTAAAAATTCTCTCGGTGGACCCAGTTCATACGAGTCAAAATAAGCAACACCACCGGGATCAACCTCGTATGCAACCCAGTGAGTGCCTGGACCAGAACAGCAATCGAGATTAATGATATGTTTCAACAAGGTTTGTTTTTTTCCCGGTAACTCCTCACCCATGAAAACACCTCTGAAGTTTTTATTTCTGCTTAATAGCCGAGCAACAACAAGCAAATGAAAATCGGACATGATGAGCTTTAACGAAACGATCGTGACGGTCGCAGACCTTGACCGTTCTTCATTCCTTGTAATCTTAGACCCCGTCCCTTTTTATGAAGTCTTTAGACCGTATCCTGTTGCTTTTTTAGTGCCATATCAGCAGCTGTTCCAACGGCACCGAGTGCAGCTGTCTTTGCAAAAGCTGGAGCTGCAACGACAATCAGAGCTGGTATATCCGCTAGAAGTGGAAATATATCGCCGGTCTTTTCTTTATAGCTGGATGCACTCGCAGATAGATGAAGTCGAACGCCAGTTTTTTATTTATTGGCATCACCGTAGAATTTGATTAAAGGTCAGTCTGCCGATTTCAGAGATATTTTCTCCCCATAATCTATTCTATGGTGACGATTGCAGCTTTTTAATATGACCGGGTGTCAGAGTATCGTTGACGTGATGATATGACATTATTACATCATGAATGATCTAATTATATGTTTGGAAAACATTTACATGTTTAGAAAACATTTAATGTCTGGAAAACATTTGCATGTTTTCTACGGTCGCAACAATCACTCATTAGTCCGGAAACGCCCTCAAGCAGCATTGTTTTGTCTGACAGTATAACAACGATTGCTCTGTAACCACCAGCTGGTAATCGTGCTACATGAGCTCAGAAGTGTACGTCGACGACTGATTGTCTAAACATATCTAGGTGTTTCAGACAAAAATAATAGATCGGATATAGCGTTGTCAAGTCTCGCTGATATATCTGCAAACCAGAATCAATATTATGATCACACCCCTTGAATGTCATCAACCGAAGTTGCGCACGTGCAACATGATTATTATCGAAATTCATTAACACTTCTTCAGATGTTTCTAGATGTCCATTTATTCTCATAGAATCTTCGCTAACCCCGATCGTGTCAAACACGATTTCATGCGTGTGCGTCTACTTGGGCGTTTTTCTTAAACGCTATGAATATATGTCATGGCACTGACACTGTGATGTTATTTGCCACGTGAATAACCCAGCAACATTACACTGGACACCGTCTGTGGTCATTGTCAACCAAGACAACATTGATTTACCGCCGTTATCCACGAAAGAGAGCAGCCGTTGTTCTTAGACGAGTGATCGTGTCATTGTTGGCATCCACAACGAAAGCTTTGTCCGTCTCACCTTACCATCATCAACACCACCAAGATGTCAGATTGCATTGTTGTCGGTGGCTTTTCCGACGAGCACCACCATGTGTTTAGCACGAAAGATAATTTTTCTGACATTTCTGCAGAAACCAAATATGTGATAGTTGAATTACACATGAAAATTCTTCATCACCGTTTAACACTGATCGACATGCTGCGAATCCTAGGTTGAAATTCCCATTCATCGATGCGATTTCACTTTCAGCGACGTTCATTGTTTACGGTTCTCGAGTTATCGGTGGTATCCTTTGCGAACATCATTGATTGAGCGACGGACCGTGAATAATCATCGAAATATCTTGCCAGACCCAAGATAATCGTGACAACGTCAACAATTTCGAGACATGGTTCAATATTATTTTCGTCAGTGGTGTACTTGGCACTGTTAAACAACGCCGTAACACTATTAACGAAACCAACTCGATCTCAAATTCCATTTGCCGTATCATCTGTTTTCAATTGTTTTCCTTCGATCTAAATAAAAGCCTCGACTCCCAAGAAATATCTGCTTCTATGCTGAATTTGTAGCTCGAATTGTCCACGTGCATCAGATACATGCGCATCATAAGAATAATACTGATTATCACGCACCGATTCATCTTTCAAGGCGTCCATGTGAAATGCCGGATCAGATACCCGGTTGAATATTTTATTATATTATTTGTTGTATAAAATGACCGTTAAGTCAGGCCACTTCACGCTATCAGACTTGTTCTAACATTTGTTTCTCTCTTTGCGGCTTGATATTTTGTCAGAGCTGGCCCAAGAAATAATTCTTTCAACCGCTCATTTGCAGCTTGATTTATTATTTTACTGGCACTTGCTGGCATCACTTCGGTGCTGTGCAGTTTTACCGGCTATGGTTTTATGTTGTACTAATCACGTGACTCTGTCCCTGATCGTCGAAAATGCTTTACCAGCGGCATCTCCAACAATACCAATACCCTTATCACGAACAACTTCAATGGCTTTCACGCCTAATTGTTTTGCAATCGGAGTAGCTTTTGGACTATCCTTCTAAATAAAACTTAAATAACATTTATTTCCCTGATGTTTTCAGGTCCACGTTGGGCATTGTTATAACCATGCTATTTATGATATCGCCGATCATCTATCTGATAAATTACTCTAGTGATCGTCGGTAATTTCATCGATTGGTTCCCGATAGACGCTGCTGTCCCTGACTCAACCGAAAATAAACGCTAACAAGTAACGGCTGCTTCACTGATGACTCATTTGGACTTATTACGGGCTCGTCTTCCACCATTCAGAATTTCTAGTCGATCAACATCAGCGAAAATTTATTTGGACAAAGTTTATCCTGAATCACCGGATGAGTTTGATTTTTATAACGTCTATCGCCAGTGGCAATTACTCTTTCGGTTGCTTCTTCATGTGATTGGTTGTTTGGATCTGGCTGTGGATCAGGAGAGCGCTGCTGGAGTTCCTCTGACTCAGCTTTTCTCTTTCTCTTCGTTGTTTAAGACCTAGCGTTTGCACTTGATTTTCTTCTTTCTACTCTTGCTCTTTCAAGATGACGCTTCATTTCTTCTTGTCTTTGTCGCCTTTCTTCTTATACTCTCTCAATTTCCTCATCTACTACAGGGTTAAAATCGTTAAAGTCTGCATGATCACATGACCTGCTGAACACAGGAAACAATGCGCTATACATTTGTACGCCAATCAGTACGAATTTTCAAGCTTCTAACATATTTATGTTACATATAATTTTTCTGTTTCACCCCAAACGCAGACATTTTAACTATTTATTTTGGATCATTAAAGGCGGCAATACCTTCCTCTGTAACTGTATATATCATGTTGATATTAACATTTGGTGGTGGTTGTTATTGTAGTTGAAATTCGGGTGGTGGCTGAACTGGTGGGGGGGGGGGGGTGAAGACAGCAAGCAATAACAGGAGGTAATGTCCCAAGAGTTGTCTCTCTTACCTCAGTTGCTGTAACAATGTTTGTTAATGTTGGTTCGACAATTGGTTTAATTAACTGTTCTGTACCCTCTGTAAATTCCACATGAGCTTCCTGACGCACTTGCAGCTGCTGTTTGGCAGAAACACGGTCTAGACACGGATATTTCTTAATTACGTTAAGTCTGCCTCTAGCTAATTTAGCTGTACGAGAATCACCCATTATTATGCTACTACAACAATTTAATTACACTTCATCAGTCAGTGAGTACATAAATGCAACTTATGTTTTAAAACCAACTACAGTTATTGGAAAAAGCTCTTCAAGTCACAACTTGGATAACCAGTCATGTGATCAGTAACAGCTAAAAGTAGGAAACTGCTCATATAACAGACCAGATGTGCTTGTCTGACAAAATACAAATTATGACTGTACGGCGGAACAGATGTGGTCAGGTGGGAAGTTATTATTATCATTATTATTTTATATATATATATATATATATATATATATATATATATATATATATATATATATATATGACCATGAAGGGATAACGCTTACCCCCCTCCCCCGCTTCATGGCAATAATAGAAAGTAAGGGTAAAGAGCAGACAAATAGCGAGATATAAATATAGCCAGAAATACACAGAAAAGCAAAGAAATAAATATAGCCAGAATTATATGGAAAAACCAAGATATAAAACAGCCAGAAATACTAAGACAAGCCTTACCGAAGGGTAACCAATGAATGACCATATGAAGGCAGAAAAGCACTGGCATAAATTGACGAAGTTTGAAGAGTACCCCATGATAGACCCGATAAACTGACGATAAACTTAACGGGCATAATTTGGCAATAAGGAAAAGCTCTTACTCTCTATTTTTGCTGCACAAAAATCCGAAGGAATGTATTTTATAGAAAGAATTATTTGTTTGGCCAAGACATGAAATCAAATAATAATTGCAAGAAACATAACAAAAAATCATAGAGGCCTCTGAATTGAGTAACGGGTTAATAACAAGTTTTTTTTCTTAAAAAGGGCGGGTTACTAAAACAGGGCATTGTATATGTTTTTCTTTGTTCCCGGTAGTAATGTGGCCTGGTAGCCCCTTAAGGACTGTTGACGCCACTGCTGCTACAGATGATAGCCTTGTTGGTTAATACAAATAAAACAATTAAAGAATGTGTATATTAAAATAATTTGTTGCATTTGTTCCAAAAACAAATGAGCAAGATACAATCAGGAAAACACACACATATGCAAACAAGCAGATTTTCAAGCACCGACAACGAGACAATTAGATCATCATATTATCGAACACATGCATTTTTACATACCTGTTTTGTCGAACAAACAAAGTAATCCGAAATCCTGAGTATATTTTGTTATATAACGTCTACGTCCCGTGTCCTCCAATAAGCTTGTTTCGATGCAATCGTTCGGAAAAATATATTTTAAGGAGACACTCATCTATCAACATCACATGATCTATAACTTGACACACCAATTTCCTGTTTGGATACATTATAATCAGCCGTTGTGTGCTTACCTACCAAGAACCAGACACTGTACGGAAACTCTCTCTCTCTCTCTCTCTCTCTCTCTCTCTCTCTCTCTCTCTCTCTCTATATATATATATATATATATATATATATATATATATATATATATATATATATATATATATATATATACACACATATATAGTCATCGAAAGTTTTGCAAACACAGCACTTTTTCTGTTTTATTTGTTTGTCTTGTCTGTGTTCTGTATTTGCCTTTGAAAAATACTAATTAAAAGTCAAAAGAGCTCAGGCTAGTTATATACTAGCTTTGCACTGTTCATAGTCGGTGTATTGCATTTATCTTATTCAATTCCTGACAAGCGTGAACCCTTTTTGGATCCTGTGCAAGGACTGTTATTCGCCAAATGATTTGTATTCTTTATATATATATATATATACATATATATATATATATATATATAAATATATATATATATTTATATATATATATATATATATATATATATATATATATATATATATATATATATATATATATATATATATATATATATATATATATATATATTATAATAATAATAATAATGAGGACTTTGTATAGCGCCTAATCGTTACAAGCTCTAAGCGCTTTACAACATTAGACAACACCTATAAGATAAAAAACATATAATGATGTGATTACAAAAACAAACACTATGAAATAAGAAGACATTAAAAAAACATGCTGAGAATATTTAAGGTAGGAAATATTATTCAGTCTTTAAGTTTGTTCTTGCAGTTGAAATAATTGAGTTTTGAGAGCCCTCTTGAATGTCATCACTGTGTCTTTGTGTCTAAGTTCAGTGGGCAATTCATTCCACGTTGCTGGGCCCTGGTATGCAAAAGAACGCTGTCCATATGACTTTGTTTCCATAGTGCAAATAATGAGTATACGATTGTCAGAAGAGGAGAGTAAGTATCTTGCTGTTGTGTACACATGGCTGAGGTCAGATAGGTATGTTGGGCTAAAGTCCGACAGTGAAACGTAGCATAGAGAACGAATTTTGTGTTTGATTCTGGATCGAATGGATAACCAGTGTAGGGTACTGAGCAGCGGAGAGGTGTGATCTGATCCTGGTACTCTAAGTATGATACGAGCAGCTGTGTTTTGAACTTTTTGAAGTTTCTGGAGCAGATATTGAGATGAACCAGACAAAATTGAGTTACAATAGTCCAGTCTTGAAAGTACTAATGAACACACAAGTGTTTTAGTGGCATCAGCTGAAAGATATTTGCGAATTGAGCTGATGCGTCTCAGCTCAAGATACGCCGCCTTGCATATGTTCATGACATATTGGTGCATTGTGAGAGTACTATCCAGAGTTACACCGAGGTTTCGTACTGATTGTGTGAATTTAATTTTGGAGTTACTGATATTTATTGTTTGAGGTAAAGGATGTGAATGATAAAGTATTTGTGTTGTGATCAGAATGGCCTCAGTTTTATCATCATTCATCTGCAGCTTGTTAGACGTCATCCATTATTTCACATCAGAAATGCACCTCTCTCCACCTTGGATGGTAGCATCAACTTCAGTTGGATGGCTAGATTTGTATAGTTGGCTGTCATCAGCGTACAATTGGTGAAACACTGGATGATGATCTATGACACTTGAGAGCGACTGAGTATAAAGAATGAAGAGAACAGGTCCAAGATCAGACCCCTCTGGAACAGCACAACAATGATCAACTGGGCTGGAGTGTATTCCATTTACAGATACAATTTGTGTCCTGTTGACCAAGTAGGACTTGAACCACAGTAAGGCTGTATCATGAATGCCAAATACATGCTGGAGACGGTGAATTAATATATCATGGTCTATTGTGTCAAATGCTCCAGACAAATCAAGGAGGGTGAGGATGTAATCTTTCCGCTACCCAAAGCAGAGAGAATGTCATTAACTACTTTTAGAAGAGTAGTTTCAGTACTGTGCCAAGGGCGATATGCAGATTGTACATTGCTAAAAACACTGTTTGAATTTAGATGATATACAAGTTGGGATAGAACAACCTTTTCTAAGAATTTTTATATGAAACTGGGCGGTAGTTCTTTAAATCGTTATGGTCCAGTGTTGGTTTCTTCAGCAGAGGCTTTACAATGGCAGTTTTGAAAAATGATGGGATTCCCCGGATGAGAGAGAGGTATTAATAACATCAGTTAGTGACGGCAATACTGGATCTAAGCACTCAAGCAGCAGTGATGATGGAATTGGATCAAGTTCACATGACTTTGGTGCACTCTTCATCAGGATTGTACGTACGAAATCCATAGAGACAGGTTCAATTGCTGCTAATGGTTGCCGCTCAAATTATGTATCCCAGCTGTATGGTGACGCATTCCTAAAGCAAAGACCAATTATTGGAAAGATACGGGATATCTATTTCAATGATATAATAGGATATCTTGATATTGGCGGATTATATATATATATATATATATATATATATATATATATATATATATATGTGTGTGTGTGTGTGTGTGTGTGTGTGTATGTGTGTATGTGTATGTGTGTATGTGTGTGTGTCTGTCTGTCTGTGTAGGGAAAGAAAGAGAGAGAGAGACAATAGCACCATTAAAATCATCAAATA
The DNA here is from genome assembly GCA_028554795.2 of Sinohyriopsis cumingii. Lineage (NCBI taxonomy): Eukaryota > Metazoa > Mollusca > Bivalvia > Unionida > Unionidae > Sinohyriopsis > Sinohyriopsis cumingii. The sequence continues at coordinate 135,327,377 of CM068826.1, read as the reverse complement.
TATTACAGCGATAAAATGTTTTCTAGGCGGGAATCGAACACATGGTGCTAGTGTTGGAATAATCGCTTAGGTGTGTGTGTGTGTATGTGTGTGTGTGTGATCAGGAATAAGGGAGAGAGAGATCCAGGAAAGAAAACAAAAATTTTGTAACTGAGATATATCTTTATGCTTTGCTAAATAAAAGCTTTAATCCGGAGTACAAAAAGTGCTAAAATTGGCTTTTTCTCTTTTTATTTTGAAAATTAGCCCATTACATTTGTTTCGAATACAAATTCAGTAAGCCACAAAATATTTCCTAAAGCAAAGACCAACTATTGGAAAGATACGGGATATCTATTTCAATTATATATCAGGATATCTATATATTGGCGGATTTTGTATTAGGTTTTATTGAATATAAAAATAATGGAAGTGTGCAAAAAAATGTTATACTGCCCCACGTCGACACATACCCATACCCGCGCTCCACGTATTTCGATGAATGCTGAAACGCCTACCGACTACAAGGTCCACAACCAGATTCAAAAGGAGTAGCACATCACTGCTTATGCACGATTGCACTCGTGCACAAACGCATTCTCATTAGGTCGAGATGGAGCGTATAATCAATTGCCATCTTTTTTCAAAACGTGGTCATGACGAAAAGTGTACCTCCTTGCTGCATTATCCACACGCTTTTTTCTTATATGATAATCCCCACTCCATTTAAACATATATACATGATTATTCACATTTTCTTAAGTTCACCAACGAGTGGCTGACTCCAAATTTCGAAACCATTGTAGACATTTGCGAACTAGGCATGATTATAACTGATGGAAGTTAGTTTTTATTTCGAACGGTATAGGAAGGGCTGCGCGCCATTACTCAACCAAGCAACCACACATGTACCCATGCGAGTCCGAGCCAACCATTTCTTCCAAAGCATAAAAATACATTCTTAGAAACAATAATATATGGCATATTGCAAGTCTGGCAAGTTTTATTAATAATAAACAAGGTTTTTATATGGTTTCCAAATACTGTTTCCTATATATGTTCCCGATTTCCTAGAAATGAAGGAGATACTTTGCTTCTATCTTTTTGCTCTGAAACTATTTCATCCAGTGATCGGGTTCCACAGTCGCTACAAAATAACTAGTTGAAATACAATATTTCAGTTGACAGTGGTCTTGAGCATCATTCGAAAGTTATAGACATTGTTGTATATCACATTTATTTTCTCCACCATATCTGAGATATGCACGTAAATTTATTTCCCATCACTTGATTTGAACAATGTATAATGTAAAGCGTAATTTCTGTTTTAACCAGATTATGGGATTGTTGACACATTACTCTAACAATAGAGTTTATTATTTTGTTTTCAGCAACATAATTTTCTTCTTTATACTATCAATACATAATCTAAAGTGGAGCTCAGAAAATTTATGTTAAATCGTATGAATATATCAACTCTTCAGTTATTATCAAATTTCACTATGATTATGCCTAATGCACCATACGTAAATAGGTTGTTCCAAACAAGACGGTTACGAAAAATTGGTCATCGCAAAATGAATTCAAATATATTTCTTTGATAAGCTCAGCTTGACAGACAGCGTGACCTGTAAATATTGAACTATTTACCCTTGTCTTACTATTCTCTTTATGTCAGTTACAGCAACCCCTACTGAAAAAAATCCAACGTAAACGATAAGAAATTATTGATAAAGCCTAGAAATATATTAAAACACTTAAAATGCAAAGTTTGAACAAAGGTTTGCTTTATTAAATATACAGACATGGTGAGTATTAATGTTCATGTGTATTTACAGTTCATTGTTTCACGTTGATTCCCAAAATTCGAATGTGTCATTCTTTCTGAAAATGTTCACCCACTTAGGTGGTATAAAGCACTACATTTTTTTGAAAAATCATACGATATTTTAAAATGTTTGCCCGAAGTTATGGGCAGTTTTCACTAGAACGAATCTGCTTAAAGGAAACTTCAGCTTTCTGATGCTGGTTTTCTATTTATTAGTTATTGGTATTGATGCAAAACGTACATGATGCAATGGTTGTTTTCTTGTATTTCTTATCAAGATTTGTTTTGTATTGGATGAGAGAATGTTTTATAGCATTTATGATCGAATAAATATAATAACATTTAAATGAAATCCCTGACATTGTCTATAAAACCATATCTGATTTTAATTAGAAACTGTAAACCCTTTTTATTCCTTTTTAAGAAGCGATATGTTACATTAAAAATAGTAGCCGACTCATCACTGTTTAACCTCGTCAGATGTCAACCACATTGGTCCATGTGAAATTCAATACTAAGTCAAAGTGACCTATACTATATACATCCTCGTAATTTCTAGTAAGAACGAATATGTTGGTATGATTAGTTTGAAACAATACAGTGCTACAAATCTCAGGTCTATGTTACGAGAGTGAATAGTTCCATGTCTATTTCATGGGAGTGTAGCATCCCAAGTCTAGATTAACGAAGTACAAAATCAAAAATCGGGAGGTGGGGGTGAAGGGTGAATCCCAAATCTATGCAAGGTGAGTGACAATCAATCTAAATATTTCACACGATGGAGTGAATTATACGCCTGTTTATCCGACTCATTTCGGGAAAGTCATTTATTTAAATTGAATTGAAGGTCCTATAGTTACCTAGACTTTCTGGTGTATCCTCTTGTCAAAGAGAGAACGTTTACATCAGATTAAATAAACTACAGTGCGAGTTTTGTATGTGAAATAATAACACTGAAATAAGCAGCATATTTCAATTTATTTGGTTTTGTGGGTTTAATGCCAATTTTCAACACATGATAATTTATGTAAGTTGACCAATATATTTAGTGGAGAAAGATGCCGTAAAGCCCCTAGAAGACCTGCAGATCCACGGGAAGCTACTGGCAAATTTTCTGACATATCCACGTTGATCGAACTGCAACTCGAACTCATGCAGAGTTGAGATGTGTGAAGGATCTGTAAAGGCGATAGTCTTAGATCTTCTTCAGCGAATATAAAATGACAAACGAGCGAAAGTGAAATGCCCACCATCCTGTGAACCATGATTACGCGTTGATGTGACAGAGTCAGTTGTATCCCAATAACCAGTTCATCACACCAAGAGTTACTAAGATCATCTTCTCCCACCAATTTAGGCTTCGAGCCAAAATATTTAATTGATGAAGTCCAGTGCAAATAACAGAAAAAGTGTGCGCACCTCTGAATGAGACTCTTGATATGCCTACATTTAAAATATATTTTTCTTTTCCATGGCAACCTTTACTTCCTCGGTCCACAAAAGGTTTTATTTTTGCACACTAATTGTTTGATTAAATCCATTATTATCTTCGATGATTTAATACTTCATACATGCAAATATACCATGACCATTTAAAGGACACTTTGTTTCCCGCTCTTGGGACAAGCCATGCTAAATGTCTAAAGCCACGATTAGAGGGACTACAAACATGAAATATGCAGGCTGAGACATCCGATATGCACATGTACCACAATGTCGTCATATAAATCTGGGATAAATTAAAGCATCTGCAAAATGAATTATCATATAGAAATTTCCACAGTCTGTATTTAAACACATGCCCGGATATTATGTGATATTGGAGCTAATTGTATCTTTAAATTCATTTGTATTGATTCGATTGAAAACATTTAAATTTCCTTTTGATTCTTCATATTGTGGATATACATCTGAAGTATGAAATTGTGCCATAATCTAGCGAGATTTCTGCCCCACATTTAAATAAATGAACATTGAAGATATATACCTCGAACAAAGTGAAAAATAATGACATATCAGTCAAATGAGTGTGCTTTAATATCAAATGTAAACTATCTGCAGTTTATTCATAACTTTTCAGATAAGTTTTGAATTGTCTCGTAATTACTTTAAGTGCATGTTTCTATATTCAAACCAAGCAAATAAATGCATGCATATGTTGCTAATATGACAATCATATTTTAAAGAGAAAAGCCATATTGCTTCACAATACACTCTATGTTCTGTGTTTAGAAAGAACTGTGTGTAAGTCGATTTTTCAGCGAAATTGTTATAGTTTGTTTTAAGACCTAGTTATGAAGACGTTATGTAATTGTAACCATTACGATTTTAATAGAAATAATTCATTTGACTAGGAGGGAATAAGACTTCATTCGATTGGGCAAGAATATTGAGAATGCATGATACGTAGACCATGATAGTCAGCGTTACGTACTACATTAATATATTATTTCGATTAAATATTTGAAAATGAAAGACACATATTTATTTCCCAAATTAATATGTAGTGCAACATCATAAACATAAGCCAATATTTTCAAGAAATTTTTGGAAAATACAGTATTTTAATAACCTCATTTTGGTTAATTCACCGCAAATGCTGTAATACTTTTTTAATTAGGTTTATAAATAAATGGTTTGCAATGACATATCAAGTGCAAACTATTCGAATATTTCGGCTGAAGTAAAAGTTATTCTTATTGTAATAAGGTAATGTAAACATTATCTTAACTAACTAGTGACACGTTGTGTTCAGAGGGAGGTAACGCTGGAATGGTTTTCCATCGGAAAGGTCTATGCTGTTTCTAAGGTATAAAGCTTCTTCAAAGGTTAGAGTTCTGGATACGTAACATTAGAGGCCCCAGTTCATATCCTGATCAGATTATCAGTACATTAACGATTTGCATTGATTTACCTTTTTTCCTGGCTATTTAATCATAGGTACTGGCTGACATGTAGACAGACAATTCAACAAATTGACGATTTGTCTCAGCTCAAAATTTGTTCACAATTATGGGGGTTGGAATTTGTTTTTTGTTTTATGTTCTTTAATAGGGCAAATGATTGTGTAGATTGCATGAAAAAGAATGACAATGTTCTGGTTGAGGTCGCTTAAGGAAGGTGGAGCCCTTATTGAAAACGAAACAATTAGAGTCCCTTTAAGGGCTGTCGCTCTACTGTCCAAGATAACACTCCATTTCTTAGTGCTGGTGTTAAAGCCATCTCTAGTAATGATCATAAGTTCAAGATCTTTTTGAATGGCTTCCTTGGTGACTATACTCAGACCGATACCATTTTCATTTTAAGACAAATCAAACATCTTGATAAGTCTACTCGTGCCAACCACATGCCAATAGGACCATCCATTCATGAGGATTAGCGATAATTTTCAATATGGCCGTCAGTAGCAATTTAATACAGGGCCAAACACCACGAAACATCTTCTGTTAAAATCCCCATTCCTGTCCGTTATAGAGGTCTGACAAAACAATATTTTTCAAGATGGTTGTTTTGGTGGCCACCCTTAGTGTAACCACCTGAACATAATATAATTTTTTTAAGAAAACCCCATGAAGACATGACCATCCATTCACGAGTAGTAGTAATGATACAATCTGATGTGACGGCCATATTGTACGTCTAAGCAGCACCATCGTCTATCAGGACCAACAAGACCTAGATAGTAATGCGTGTCTCAATGTTATTGCAATCCTCTAAGTAGTTCAGGTGAATAGCAACAACTTGTCATAATGGATGGATGATGGACAATATACCCTCCCAATAACTTTTGAAATAATAGATGTGGTAAGATTAAACAATGTTCAGATATTAAGTTTACACTTGTCACCTCCGAATTTTATCCCCGAAGTCGCTCGTAATTCATTTTTGTATGGTGTGCTATAAGGTAGTGATGTAATGCTTTCGACAAATTCCGTTAGTAACTATTCTAATAACTAGAAATTTGCACGCAAATCGATTTCAGCGGGAATGAAAAGAGGTAGGCCCGCATTTTGTAAGCGGATCCGGGAAGGAAATTCGTTCATTGGAATCAAATAAGACTCGAATAAATATAAGTGATCAGCTGGGGTGCTGGATTTGCTATGAAAAGGGAATATGGGCTGAAAAACTGCCCAGCTGTTGCGGATTTCCTTGTTAACTGGTAAGCATCCGACGCTGACTTGCAACAATAGTGAACGTCAGTTATGCCTTTTAAGAAAATATACTAGTAAATGCTAGGCTGGGTATTGAATCACATCAAACGCTAACTGGAAATAGCACAAATTATCACCTACCTTATCCATTATAGAGTGGCGTTGGCTTCATATGTTTACAACGGTGACATCAATAAATCTGAAATTAAGTGACTCAGGCACGTCGCCAATCAAGATTGGATTAATTTGTACGCATGTGAAGAATGGACATGATTCTTAGTGTGAGGGAGAAATTATATATTATTTCGTTTTGACACTTAACGATGTTTCACTTTCAAAACTGAGCATTATTTAGATGATTTGGTATATACGACTTTGTGCACGTAATGGTGGCATTGGGTCTTCAAGTTACGGTCAGTCTGAAGGGATTTTCCATTATTCTGTACACTATCTCTGACAGCTTCAAATTAATATTGAATAACACAGTCCCAATCTACTGTAGCCATTAAAAAATGTATGAACAACATTCGCGGATAATCAGCTGTTCCATAAATAATAACGAACCACTCAGAAGCGGCTTCTCTCATTCAAAACGGTTGTTGATGTGACTCGTATGTGAATGTCACGTGAATGACATGTGATTAATATCTTATCATAGCACTATTATCAAAGTCTACCACGTCCAATTATGAATTAAACTGATTAATTGGCGAAGCTCAGAGCAATGTTTTCCATTATTAGGAAAATACTGCAACGGCAATTCAGCTGCCATAAAGAAAATATTAAAAAAGAAATATGAAGTTAAACTATTTTGAATATTTAACAATCCACTATTCATTTTTGTATCTCTGTTTTCGAAACTATGTTGCAAAATTTCTGCAATCTTTTATGAGTATGACTGGTATAAGGCTCTCTTTAATCTAACGATTTTCATTGACATAAGGGACGAACAAATGAAATATAAGATTGTACCAGTTTAACCCATAATACCTTGCAGTAAATTAACCATAATGACTTGAAAAAATTATAAATTTGTATATAGCTGGAGCAGGAAAACAAAATTTAATTTAGAGTGGCATAGAATCTATCTGTAATAATGATAGACAAATGGAACAGATTTTAATTTAAAGTAACACAGACCTTATCTGGCTGTAACATTTACAGACATGTGTAACAGAAAAACAGATTGTTAGTTTCACAAACACCAGACACTGACTCCATGTTAGTTCTCTAGAGAGGTGTAAAAAAGGAACATATTTTAAAGTTGAGAAACACCAGACCCTGACTTGCGGTAATTAATAAAGACAAATGGAACAAATTTAAAGTCAGAGTAGCATAGACCCTGACTGGCTGTTACATTTAGAGACAGGTATAACAGAACCACAGATTTTAAATTTGGGAAACTCCAAACCTTGACTGGCTGTAGGATCTGCAGCAGAGGAACCGACTTCGATTTAGAGTAGCAAAGACCCTGACTGGCCATAAGATCTTACTAATAATTACAGTTATATAATCCATACAATTTTTACCAAACGCATAATGAAAGTATCATGATTTAGAAATACTCAGGAAAGCTTCACATGTGTGAAGAAAAAAAAAATGAAGAAACAAAATAAAGCCAGATCAAATTATAATGATATTGATATGCATGCAGCATCATGATATATAATCCATTTTAAAACGATGATTGGTAATTATTAAATAAAATGTTCACATCTAAACTGTGTAATAGACATTCTTTAACCATCAAGCTGTATTTTCAAACAAACTCTAATTACCCTCTCTTCTTGTAACATATTGCTTTTAATGCAAACATTATTCAGACGTGAGAACACACTTCAAATGTAAAGAGGTCTCCACTCAAGTCGAGCTTCGATACCATTCTAAATTGTGAGTCATATGAAAATAATCTCACTGAACGGACCTATGTTCTTGATCGACACTTCATTTGGTATAAGTGTGAAATATCCATGCATGTATCATTGACTAATATTTCTTGAACATATGTCAAACGAATAACCAAATAATCACAATTTCTTTAAATATTCTTGCATAAAACCTTCGTGAAAAACTTAATTAGTACTTGACTACCCTATTAGATGTTATATCTACTTAGCATTTGAACACCCTATTAGGTGTAAAACCCAGTTGGTAGTTGAGTAAGCTATTACGTGTAAAACATAGTTAGTACTTTAATACCCTGTTAGGTGTAAAACCTAGTTAATACTTGAACACCTTATTAGGTGTAAAACCTAGTTAGTACTTGAATACCCTGTTAGGTATAAAACCTAGTTAGCACTTGAATACCCTGTTAGGTGTGAAACCTAGTTATTTCTTGAATACCCTGTAAGGTGTAAAACCTTGTTAGTACTATAATACCTTATTAGGTGTGAAACCTAGTTTGTACTTTACTACCCTATTAGGTGTAAAATAGAGTTAGTATCTGACTACCCTATTAGGTGTAAAATCTAGTTAGTACCTGACTACCCTATTAGGTGTAAAACCTAGTTAGTACCTGACTACTCTATTAGGTGTAAAATCAAGTTAGTACCTGACTACCCTATTAGGTGTAAAACCTAGTTAGTACCTGACTACCCTATTAGGTATAAAATCTAGTTTGTACCTGAGTACCCTATTTGGTGTAAAACCTAGGTAGTACGTGAATAACCTTTTAGGTGTAAAACCTAGTTAGTATCTGACTACCCTATTAGGTGTAAAATCTAGTCAGTACCTGACTATCCTATTAGGTGTAAAACCTAGTTAGTACTTGAATATCCTGTTAGGCATAAAACCTAGTTAGTACTTGAATATCCTATTAGGTGTAAAATCTAGTTAGTACTTGAACAGCCTATTAAGTGGTCTTGATGCAATTCTAAATTTTACATATCGTTGAAACCCATATTTTTAAATATTTCAAATGACATATTTTTTGTTATCATTATTAAACCAAGAATATAAGTGATACAATAGATACTTAAACTACAAAGTAAACAATTCTTGTATCAATGTTAATTACAGTACAAAGTAAACAAAAGTTTTACAAATGGCAAGGGAACTGACAACGCACGCATTTAATCCTAAACGTCTTCTATATCATATGTAAGCATCACAAGCTTATATATAAAAAAATATCAACAGACACCACTGCGAGAGAATTGTCATGTGAAGTTGACAGCTGTGACCTGGATCAGTAAGCAAGAAAACCACGATCCACTCTCCATAAATGTTATACACATCTCTTAGATAATCCATTGACGTGATAAATGCATACTCGGATATGGCTCGGTTGCAACGTGGATATGGCGTAAGTACATAAACGCCCATTATCCACTGGCCATTTTTGTCATGCTTTTTATCAACGCAAAATATGGTAAACATACTGATAACTGAAATCGGAATCGGATTACAAACACAACCATTGAACATTAGTGTCCCCCCAAATACAAATACAAAAACAGACATAAGTGAATACATACGTGAAGATCTATTATTTGCATCAACGCTCACATCATAAACAAAGTGACCACTATTATAGTAAGAGCTTTGGCAAACATGTATAGCCCGCAGTTATCATAGCAACCGTTGGTAAGCACCGTGTGCTTGCCTATCGATTTATATTTGCATACATACTTACTACAAGTTTTCTGTTGTTTCGTAGGCGAGCAGCATTGAATGTAAGGATATTTTATATCCCTTTTCCAGCGTGCCATTGAAATTTAACGTAGTGCTTTTTTAAGTTAACTTAAGATGTGTTAATCGTGAGTGCAAATTATGATCTCAAAGTGGAATTTTACATTTCTTCTCTTTAAAGAAGAGTCAAACAAATTGTTAATCGTCAATGTGAAAACTGCTCAAATAAAAGTTGGCGTAACTAGTGAAATGCCTAATAGTTATTATTTCAATGCTCTATTATTATATGTATATAACAAGCCATGTGATAGTAATTCAAAATGGAGTAGTTCTCACATTGACTTCATCTAGGAGGAGTGTGTGCATCTGTTTATCCAACAGCATATTAACTTTAAGCATACGTTTTACATTTACCTGTTAATTATTCTCTTTGGACTATAATTCTAACTATGATGTTGCAGATTCGAATATTACACGCAGAAAATAATATATTTCTTAAAAATTAGAAAATGTGGAAGCATGATTTTGTTATACATGAAACAGAAAGTAAACCTGACGATATAAATTAGATGCCAATTACAATTACGATTACACGAGCCAAGCAGGCTGAGATTGCTCCGTTATTTGGTGATGAACAAGAGCATCGTCGATCTATTGCTCAAACCATTGTCACTGACGATGCCACAAAAGCACGACAATTACATGTACTTGAGTTTAAATTACATAAACGTGGCTTTGGTTTACAAGATTATCGAACAATTATCCCGATTGAATATGATCGGGGTAAAGACGTTGCAAAACATCTTTCAAAGATACACCCTAAAATCGTATCGGACTTACAGCAGATGGGCACCTCATTGGTTAAGATGAAATTTGTTCTTCGTGTGAAGTTTGATTATGCCATTTCGCCATGACAATAATGATGTATAGAAAATGCAAATCCGTGAATTTATAGCAGTGCTCTGTGATCCTCAAGGGCAAATTTAATTGCACCAATAATAAATAAATATACACAACTTTTCAAGGATTTTCCTGACGTGGAAAAATGTTTATGTACAAGGCCATGATGCACTCAGGACAGGTGCGTGGAAATTCAACTGATATTTCCTTGTTAAAGACATTCCACTGGTTACGTTCTATTCCAACCCAGCGTATGTTCCTGCAGAGCTGTGACAAACGTGGAGAACGATACAATTAATGTTTTAAATGGGCGGCTGTGTTTGCGAGGCAACGTGCGAGCGACAATTCAGATAAACAGAAAAGCGACAGTACCAGCAACATCTGCCCGAACAACGTTTTCATGATATATACTTTCCAGTACAAGTTACTAAAATTCGCATGCCCTCGAGCTATCCCTAGCTGATCAAAACCAACATATCATATGGGCGGACCAAGATTTATATGTTGCTGCTAAGCGAGATCAATGGTTCAGAAGCTGTACCATTATGTTTTGATACAATAATCATTCTCTGTTGTTTAACCGAAGCATCACGTACAAGGGGAAAACATTTCCATGTCAATGCTTCCTGTGCTTAGTCACCATCCAACAGCTGCTTCACGACCATGACTTCGCTAGAATCAGTGAAAACCGTAGAGTACAATCATGCTAGAACCAAGTTAGAACATTTGGAAATTCAACGCGGTCGAACGGAAGATGAAACGTCCGTATACAATTTACGCGGACTGTCTTAACAATTCAGTGGACGCACCTGAT